>JAULBS010025218.1:0-10536 GCA_032355785.1 Symmetromphalus regularis
GGTGTGAGCAACTATGATATATTAGAGGAAATAGACTCTGAGATTTTTTAACTGAAAATAATGTTGTCAAGATATCTTTGTTATCAAAAATACATGTTTTGGAAAATGTGGACCTTCAATAATCAAGTATTTTGTTTCGTTTTGTTACCATATATAACTTGAATACTTTTTCTTCAATGTTTGATCCTGTGACATCCTTAGAATTAATACGCTCATGCATCAATACATTGATAAACTAACAGGAAATTTGTTCAACCCTCTATTTACTTAGAGTTTTACCGAGCATTGCTATATAAAGGAACATACTGTCGTTTTACAACTTTATAATAAAATATTATATATAACATAATACGAAATGCATTTTGTTAAACAAACTTTCAACTTTAAAGCTGTATTAATTCGCTGTTGTATCTTGTATAAAGTCGGTCGTTATTTTGTTAAATTCAGAAATGTATTTACTCAGCTGATTGAATGTTTCAATAGATTTACTCTTTTTTTTGGAAGCAGACACTCTCTTCCAAAGTACCTTATATATTCTCTAAAGATGATCTGAATATTATGAAGGAAAGTAAAATGTAACGTTATGCTTATTTAAAATTTTGTTTATACTACAATAAAGAGAGTTTTTATGATCTTTCTATAAATAAACTGACCCCATTATGTACTTTACTGTCTGCAAGTATGGGAATGTGTTAACAGGCATGCTACTTTTCTTTGCCTCAAGTAGTCTATGGACTATGAGAACATGTCCTTTAAAGAGTGTTGTGGGACAGGATGCTCGCTTGAACAGTAAAATGATATGATCATATCAAAAAGGTAACGTTTGAAAACAAAGTAACCAATGTGGTGCTAGCCTGTTTTTGTTGCTGGTGCTGTTGTTTTTATAATAATAATAATAATATTAGTTATTATTATTATTATTAGTGTTGTTATTATTATTATTATCATCATCATTATTATTGTTGTTATTATTATTATTTATCCAATGATCTTGATTGTTTTGTAATTACTATGCTTTATCTAGCTTGATGAGGAACACTGTTGCAGTGTTTAATACTTGTATACTTGTGGCGGATCTAGGGCGGGGTCCCAAGGACACGCCCTCCCCACATTTTGCGATTATAACATTTTTTATATTTATTATTATTTTATTTTTAACTTATTTTTTTTAACCTTAAAGAATCCGGCATCATATTATTGGGGGTTCCCCTAAATGGATTTTCTGGATCTGCCACTGGAAACACAACAGAATCTCAGTTGACTCACCTATTGTTCCGACGCACGTAGACGTTAGGCCATCTTTCTCAGACGAAAACAGCGGATTTTTTATTCCGAAGCCACCATTCACAACCTCTATGGATGTTTTTAAAACCTACAAAATGAAGTAACATGTCAGAATATCGTTTGGTGTTATTCCACTACTAGATGTATCAATTCGATTACTAACATCTGTTCATTTGTTAATTTTTTTTTTTTTTTTAAATTTTAATTGTGTTTCTGTTTTATTTATTTTCTGTTCGGATATTGAACTGGGATCGTAATTACTAAGCTTGTTCTAATTAACACACACTGCTTCAAACAGCTGGTTCCAGTGTATGTGCACTGTATGTATTTAAGTTTGTTTCGTTTTCCGGTAATGCAATATAAAATGAAGTACCAAATAGGCTGTGTTGTACAAATATATATTTTAATCCTGTCACTTAGACTTAAAATATAATTAAAGTTTTAATGTGTATTAAAAATACAAACCTTGTTAACAGGATGTGCTTGATATGGTGAATTCGGGGCAATACTTTTGTCCATAAATGCGCCACCTTCATGTTTTTGATAGGTAAATAGGACTGAGCCAGAAGAACCGTTCGTTTGAGAAGGTTCGTCTGCTTTGACGGTACCGGAAGGCGACGGTATTTCTGCAGGGGAGAGAACTCCAACAGGCGGCGACATTTTCTCCGGAAATGTCATCATTGTGGAACAGTTTTGTGGCTGAGGGTGTACAAATGGAACAACAAAGAACGGTGGCCGCGTGTAGTTTGTGGGACTGAAAGGAACCGGGTACGGGTAAACATTGCAGGTGTATGGATTGAACAGTGGCTGTGGTCTCATTGCGGGGTTGGCAGGGAAGTGTGGCAGTGGATACGGGGGGAAAGTATGCATTGGAACACAGGGTAATGTCTCGGGTAATTGGTGCGTCTCAACAGATCGACGTTTACGTGTTTTCTTGGGCCCTGTACACACTGGAGCGTATTTGTCAGACACACTGACATGAAAGTCTTTTTGAGACCCACTGACTTGAAAGTCTTTTTCAGGTTGGATAGTTTCAAACCCACATCCTTTGAATTTCTTTTTAGACTGCATGGTTTCAGATCTACTGGATATGTTTGAATGTGACCCAGAGTTTTCCTGGCATAATTTAGATCCGGTGAGCACACTAAGAGAGAATTCTTCACTAGGTCTAAGTTCAGAAACACTTTCAGGGCTGTTGATTCCTCGAGGACTCTCAATACTGCCTCCATAGCTTGACGTTGGAGTAACCGGAACCTCCTTCTCATTTGAGAATACATCTGAAACAAAAAAAAAATATCAAAACAAATATAATTTGTTCGTTTTTGTTTTATCTATAAAATTGGATTATATATCTATTGTTTTGTCTATAAAATAATAATTATATATAATATTATATATAATAATAATTTCTATTATATTTGGCGTTTCTAGAGGCAGATAACAGCACATTACTAAACAGCAACCTGAAGAATTTAAACACTTCATCCTGGTACTTATGTTATATTACGTTTTCGTCATTAGAGGTTCTTTAGTACACCATGACCAATCTAAGTCTCTGTTATCAATAGTACTAATAAGTTATTAAAAAACCAACAGAAAATGAAATCGCAGAGAAGCATATAAAGGTAAAGTTTCTTTTATTTAACGACGCCTCTTGAGCATATTGATTTTATCTTATCATCGGCTATTGGGCGTCAATCATATGGTCATTTCGACATATTTATTTAAAGGAAACCCGCTACCGCCACATGAGCTACTCTTTCCAATAAGCAGCAAGGTGTATTTTATATGCACAGTCCCACAGACAGAATATCATATACCAATGCCTTTGATGAATCACTGGTGGACCACTGGTTGGAACGGAAAATAGCCCAAAACTGCTATTGGGTCCACTGAGAAGGATCGATCCGACGACCAACCGCTTCAGAGGCGGAGACGCTACTTTTTGAGCTACCTAAGGTATTTTTGAGCTATCAAAGGTATTCATGGTAAACATTTTAAACCAACGATTCTTCGATCAGTTTGTGTTGCCCATCTACACTACATAGATTATATATTTATTGGCATATTGCATAGTTTAAATAATAAAAGTATGTCAACCGTCGTGTTCGTTAAAACTACAAATCACACCCATATATCGCTCTATAGTTTTAACACATCATTTCTCTGCTTCACATCGTCCATGCCATCTTGATAAATGATTTCTACAATTTGTAATAAACCGTGAGAAAACAGGTTTATTGAAGTAAAATGAAGATAAATGCATTGTAGTCGAACATTAATGATAGTTTTACTATCAGCAGTTGTAAAATACAACAGATACTTGGATGCAGTTTATGAAATGATAGGCTACCGGGAGAAAATACAAACGTTTTCTCAAGTAGGTCTTGTAAACGCTTGGACAGTTTAGGAATATAAATTCCATTTAATTATGCTCATTTTCTCAATTTTAAAGCATATAAAGACGTTCATATTGATGGGAATTTTATGTTGTATGTATTCTTGTTTCCTATCGTATAAGCTGAAGTGAAATGAAAATTAATGGTATCACGTTTAAGACTGCATTGTCGTCAAATAGAGCAGTACACGCCTACGACGTTCTCACCATCTGTTAATATGTGAATGTTATTGAATGGTTCCATTCCATTATATGACACATCATTTAATTCAGTGATGACTCATATCGTTAAACAGTCTCTAAAAGGCGAAGGTATATCATAAAAAAAACTTTGAACGTTTTCAGAAGTCCAAAGAAGGCAATATAAACGATTGATCTGGAACATTTGAACAAGATATGAAGAGTTTCATCTCAAAAGGCGACATCCCCAGTTTAAAAATATATTATTATTATTAATTTTGTTTTTGACGTTTTGAGAAAAATTGTATTTCTTTGTGTGCGGAAATATGACGTTTGTACCTGGCGCTTATCGCGTATTAGAACGAAAAGTTCATACATGCTAGATGTCGCGTTCTGCAAACAATTACAATGTGAACTTGGAGAACTGATGCAAGCCTTTCCTTTGGTGGTGATTTTTCAGGTTTTTTTTCGAATTTGACACATCGCGTTTTGCGATGTAACTCTTTACATGAAAATCCAAAAGTTTAATAGCATGAAATAATGCATTTTATATATACTAGAATAAAAAAAAATTCATACTCTTAACTTCTGTTAGCATCATCATTAACAGCATCTAATGAATGCGGATCGTAACATATTTTAGGCTCTTCCTTATGCAGAATTACAGTTTTTAATATGGTAACTATTTTGTCATTTGAATCTCAGTGAAATAAAACATGTTTTCCTCTCCTTGCTTCAGAGACTTCTAAGCTTAGGAAACCAAATATCTTAAAGGACCTCTAGGAATGTTTAGACTCATCATTTTCACGTTATTGGGCCAAGAGCTGGTACAGCAATGTTATTAACTAAAATGCAACAATTTCTACTCTTACCATACCAAACATATTCAATTTCTAGATTGGTTTTTAATCCGACTACAAATTCCTTTGGTGCGTGTCGTTAGTTTCGCTTGTACAATACATCGAAAATCGTCCACAAAACGTTCTATATTTTTAATGTGTTTCTGTCAAATGTTTGGTGTGAAAGCAAATGAAAGAGGCGCACAAAAGGCAATGACAAATCGAGTACGGAATTCCTTTGGAAGTTCTCATCACAATACAAATCACACGGCGTACTTAATTTGTCAAATTTGGCCGAGTATGTTACTAACGGATAGTTTATCGCATTCCCGTGGTGACTGGATTAATGTGGAGAAAGATGGTTACAATGAAGTCCGCGCTCGCAGATACAATTATAACGGACCACTGCTTTTGAAAATCCTCCTGGAAATTATATCATTCTAGCGAAATGTGATGTTTTGTTCATCCCCGTCGTTCGTTTTTCTTTGATACTGTATTTGTTTACCTGATACGGGTTTCATAACACTTAAACATGTGTTCTATTTCCATTATGACACCATGTTTTACAGGATAACTCTAATAAATATTGTGTAGGTGTGCAGACACAACTGTTTACAACCAGCATTAAAACAAATTTAATGTTTCTTCTCAAGACTTGTTGCCCATCATTAATACTTAGTTACGCTTTCCATCCAGGCGAAATGTTTAGAAATCTTTAGAAATAGGAGCATTAAAACTAGGCGTATGTGCGAGTAGATTTACAGGCATTGGCTATACAGGTTTTACACTCCAGTTATCAGTTGTAATTTTTTATCTTAATAATATTGATGTTGATGCTGGCAAGTGGCAAAATAACCAGGTTTAAAGGTAGCAAAACAACTTTTATACTTTATTTGTGTTGTTGGAAATCTTTATGTGTAATTAAAAAGCTTGGGAATTTGTTAGGTGTTTTTAATATGTTTATACAGGGAGGACAAAATACTGACATATAAATATTGTTTACTAAACAAATTTAGACACACTATTTTTTGTGATAAAATGTAATCTTTTTAAAGTATTTTTAATTTCACGTGAATGTGTGTGTGTGTGCGTACGTGCGTGCGTGCGTGTATTGGGTTGGTGAGGATAACTTTAGTTCTGAAGGTAGAGAAAAAGGTAAAGATGTCTGCTGATTAAAAAAAGATGTTTTGCATATTTATATTAATTAAATATATATATATATTTTTAATGTGAGTCAAAGATTTTTAAAATAATACTTGAATTTTCACGGCCACAAACGTCCATCAGTAATAATGTATAAATTATATGCTCTTTGCTTTCTATTGCTGTGTCGTTTCAATACGTTCAATACGTTAAATGAAACACATATAGGTATGTGTTTCATTTATTACCTTCAAAATAGTCAACGATTTTCTAAAAACGATGGCTTCCTAAATTAATAAAGTGATTTATTGTAAGGGTGTAGTCACACAACAAGGATGAAATTATTTTATTATATAAGATTTATTATACTGTGCATTTGTTACGGGCAACACGATGGTTATCAAAACGTAATTTTGAATGTAGTTTTAAACCAAATGTCACTCGTTTTCTTTACAATGAACGAAACTCAAGTTATCTACCCCTCAATTAAAAAAATGATGATGATGATGATAAATAAATAAATAAAATAAAACAACATTAAAAACATAAAAATAAAATAAATCAGAAAGAAATAATAAAACAAGAGTGAGAATAACCAGTTCACGTGAAATGAAAAACATACTGTAGAAAGGTGTTGGCATACTTTATATATTTGAAACAGCTACCTTCTTTACTTACTAAGAAATGCAATCTATACAGTATACAGTTTTATTTTAAATACATTTCTACGGATGTTTCCTATTTGCGATGAAATGCAATTTTTACAGTACATAAATGTTTCAAAATATATTACATCCCAACGAAACTATGCTATCTTCGTGATATGGCATACAAATGCTTTAAAATACGTTATATCCGAACCAAACTATTCTATCTACAGCCTACCTTCTTTACTTACTAAGAAATACAATCTATGCAGTATACAGTTTTATTTTAAATACATTTCTACGGATGTTTCCTATTTGCGATGAAATGCAATTTTTACAGAACATAAATGTTTCAAAATACGTTATATCCCAACGAAACTATGCTGTCTTCGTGATACGGCATATAAATGCTTCAAAATACGTTATATCCCAACGAAACTACGCTATCTTCGTGATACTAAACATAAATGTTTCAAAATACGTTATATCCCAACGAAACTCCGCTATCATCGTGATACTACACATAAATGCTTCAAAATACGTTATATCCCAACGAAACTACGTTATCTTCGTGATACGGCATATTAATGCTTCAAAATACGTTATATCCCAACGAAACTCCGCTATCATCGTGAAAGATGGGGTAAAAAAAAAAGTATCGGTTTAATCCCGGTCCCAGCTAGAGACTCGGTTTTCAAGTTAGTGTCTCATATCTGCTTGTATTGTATGGGAATGCATTGTTGTAGGGATTATTAACTTCTACACAAATTATATCCGTGCTGTTTTATGGCCAAAACATCCCGTATGCATGTATCAGCTGTCAAATCGAGTCACAGACGCGCAGTTAAAGACGCTAGGTCAAAGATTAATTCCACGCGAGACGGGGAATCTTTGAGAAGAATCAAACTTAGAGATGTGATGATGAATATTTCAGTGTTCTCCGCCATCACCCCGATGAGAGTAGGTTGAGGGACACTGCGCATCTCATACACTATTAACTAGTTAAGAACCCATATACAACCTGCCATATGACATGCCGCCATGCGCCCTCGCATTTTGTCCTCGACAAATTAAATGATACTCCATTGAATTATTCGTGAATTATTAAAAATGTTAGAGACACGTATAGAATGAGAGCAAGGTGGCACTTAAGACGGAAGCCGGCCATGCATGGTTTGAATAATAATACGGGTTCAAATCTAATAACATAGTTTTAAGAGTTTACGAGTTATCGGAACAAGGAATCGCCATCTGAAAGGTAATAAAAATACGTTTTTGTCGCGGTTTTAATAATTTATTTCTTAACGAGTTTAGGAACGCAGCAACAGATTGCAAGCTTAAATTTGAAAGAGATGGATATTTAGGGACAAATTCCAAAACATACGTTAAAAAAAAAAAGGGAAATTTTGAAACGTTTATTAAATCTTAAACGTGCAATACTTTTGAAGATGGATATGTAGGTGGTGGTATCAATACATTTTTTTATAACTTTCATTAAAACTTAATTTATCAGTCATCGAATACAAAGTGTAGGATATATAATACAACCCATGCAATTAAGAAATTGTCCACGGCAAAATGAATGCCGTGGAGAAATAGTGTCCACAGTATTTTTCACGGCAATTTTAGCGTAAAATATACTTTATTTTTAATAATAAGAACAAAAAACAACAACAAAAAACAACAACAGTGCTACGGAGATTAAAGACTCCGCGGCAATCTCCACGGAATATATTGTAATTGTCAGAATTGAGAAAAGTAACCCGTAATATATTAATTTTAATTGACATCAAGATGTTGCTTACTACGCGTCATGTTAGACGCCACATTTATTCATAACGATAACTTTTATTCTGAAGAACAAAAACTTTATACATGAAAATGAAACAAAAGGTCAAATTGTTATACAGATTTTGAAGAAAATATTTTGAATATTCAATTTTTATGAAAGATGTTTGTTTTTTATTTCGCATCTTTAGCCCTTTTTTCTCACTTTTCAATTGTCATTATTACTATTATTATTATTATTTATAGTTTATTATTATTATTATTTATTGTTATTATTTTTGTTATTGTTATTATTTATTATTATTATTATCATCATTATTTTAAAACCAGTCATAGGCAATAGTCCACGCCTAATATTAGGATTCGAACAATAAAAATGTATAAAGTGAATAAAATAGGGTCGTAAGTCAAAATGGTTAACCTTTATCACTTACGACCTTATCTTATTCACCACATGAATTATATTGATTAAAAACGGAAATAAACCCTACTTATATTAAACACACAAAACCAACAGCATTAAAACGCGTTGTACATATTTGTTGGCATCTTAGCTAGGTGTAGCATTTTCTTTGCAAGAAAAAAAAACAACACCCACCCATATATAGACACAGAAACGTTGAATTTGCAGGTGTATGTAACACAATGTGAACCGTCATCAAAGACATTCGCATCATACGCCAACGTCATCTGAAACTGTCTCAATTTTGTTCACAGCATTGTGGAGGTGACCTTGTGTCAAAGCATAATTTACGACGGGGATTACTTCGAGACAAAATACCGTTCAACACAGACAACCTGCCTACAGTTATTTATTTTGATATTGCAATCACACGCGCATCATGTAATCTGTATAATCACTCAAGTTCAAATGTCGTAACGGATACATAGGCGCAATATTATTCCATATCGTCTTGCCTCTTAAAGGACAAGTGTTGTTAAGTAGTTCATCCTCTGCACAACTTTTTTTTTCGTTGAAAGAGGAAACGCGAACTGATGGGTAGATACAAACTGCTCTATTGTGCATGAAAGATGTCATTTTTTAATTAAATGTCAATATAGTAAACAAAATAGATCGCATTAAAGATGCAATGTCGTTGATAGAAGTGTCATATTTTGCTATTTTTAGATACTTTAGTGAAAAAAAAACCCAACTGCAAACTAATCTCTACTAACATAATGGCCCAGTTAACTCGATCATATCACAAATATAAACCAAACATTCAAAAGAGGATTTTAAACGAGTTGCCACTTATTATCAAATTTATGTCCCGAGTGAAATATGTTTTCTTTGTCACGAGATTTAGCGATTAACGAGTTTGGTATTCTATTTATTACCATAGACAATTTTAATCATTCTATTCTTTAAACTTTCTAATTGCATAACAGTTTATAGAAATTCTAGCGTTTAATACAACGTTATTGTAATATTGTTGTACATTTTTCAAGTTTTAGTGAAGCCATTTGCACTTTTACATAACTGTAATGACGTCATATTTAGTACAGCCAAGCTTATTGGTCAAATGAAATCCCTTGTTAAACCAATGTATAATAATTCTCACTGAGAAATTATGAAAAATATTTCCCAGTTATGAGTGCCCACTGGGGTAATAAAAAGCATTTTTAAAAAAGGGAAAAAGAAGAAGAAGAAAACAAGGAAACCCAGATTAATCAGGGACGGTTCCAGCAATTGTCAATGGGGGGGGGCAACTTTGGATGGCGAAGCCTGACCTTGTTTATGGGACTTGTAATTGCTGCGTTGGCCTGTACTTGCGCTTAGAGTTTTACAAGAAAAATATTCATTGCCCGAAAATTAATGGACGGGGGAAGGGGGGAGGGGCGTACGCCGGGTTTGCCCCCATCCCATGGAACCGCGCATGTTAATAAAGATTATATTGCATTAACTTAGATAACATAGCATACATGGTGGCTGCTTAATGCATTGTAATAAATTAGACATCTAACAGACCATAAAGGTTTCAATGTACATTTTTTTCACTATTTGTTTAGCATTACTATTCGGTTTTATATACATGTACTTTCATATCTACTTTATGTATGCTATTAAGTTCTTTTCTTGTGTTAAGATCGTTCATTGTTGAAATGATATATTTTAGACTGTCTATATTTGTTTAGCATTACTATTCGGTTTTATATACATGTACTTTCATACCTACTTCATGTATGCTATTAAGTTCTTTTCTTGTGTTAAGATCGTTCATTGTTGAAATGATATATTTTAGACTGTCTATATTTG
>JAULBS010025229.1:0-10536 GCA_032355785.1 Symmetromphalus regularis
GATACATGGTTGCTGGAATTGTAAGTAATTTGTAGGTCTGTATAAGTTAATTTTCTTAACATTGATACATGGTTGCTATAATTGTAAGTTATTTGTAGGTCTGTATAAGTTAATTTTCTTAACATCAATACATGGTTGCTGGAACTGTTCGAGTCCGCCGATTCCCTACAGACCGGAGTGCTGGATGAAACCGAAGTCGTGAAGTTGATGCGTAAGATCAACGCCACCGTAACCGCACCGGTCATTTATCAGAAGTTCAAGGTGAGTAATACCTACTTGATACCAGTCTATAAGCCGTCATGTGGGAAAAGCAACGACTTGGCGAAACAGACTGTTTGGTATTAGGTTGGGTTTTAAGCTTATCTGGTACAAAATACAACACTAATAATGTGAACAACATAAAATATAATTCCAATCTTATTATGTTATCAGCCCTTTATTTTAGATCAAATAATAAAATTGAAGTAAATACCCATTAATGATAAAAATGCATTCCCATGGATGTCCAATTTCCATTTTCAGACAGAATTCTGTCTTTTAGAAATATAATACCAGCTATAGTTTGATTGTCACTACACTTCTTCATTTGCCTTTCTGTCTTTGCTAAAACCCTTGCATTCCAGATCAATTTTGCAACAGCTTTTTACAACAGCACTGCTGATTGCCATTGCAAATTTCTAGTGCTGATTATATGTGGGTTTTTTTTTTTTTCAAATAAGTATCTGTTTAACATTGTGTTTGTTCTGTTTTCTTATAATGGAGATAATTCCATCTTGGCGTGATTAAAACAAACTATACAAAATCGCACATAAAGTTATACTTCAGCTTTTTCATTTTGTCACATCATTGCCAAGTTTTGAATAATAATGGGTGATAAACCACTTGATATAAATATTTACCGCTATGTTATACAACAAATATGTCACAGCGACATGTTTGCATTTTCTTTTTTAATCTATTGACTCTTATTTGAAAGAATATTATTCTAAATATAGTTGAATATGACTAAATATATACTGAAGTGTGTTACATTGTAACATAAAGTGATGTTTATTACAAGTTATCCAACCCCTGCAATTAAGGAAATGTTCACAGCAAAACAAATGCTTTGGAGTAATAGTCTCCACAGCATTTTCCACAGCAATGTTAGCGTAAAGTATTCTATATTTTTAATAATAATTTAAAAAAACCACCTTGAAATATATATTCCGCAGCAAAAAAGGTGCCGCGGTGGATGAAAAACTCTGTGGCAATCTCCACGGGTTTGCGGTTGACATAGTAATTTCAGGGGTTGGTTGTAACATGTTTTCGGGTGACCTGGAGATGTACAAGTATGTCACACAGGCCTTCTAGACAAACGAGAGTGGAAGGAAAAGACAGCACTTTAAGTATGGCTTCCTTGCAAGTAATTTGTGAGTTCTCTATATGTGCTATTAGTGTCACTAATAACTGTGATTTGGTCTTGTTATGCAGTGATACTTCACTTGCAATCATCACCATTTACAATCTTCCTCAATTTCACAAAGTGCTACATCAGGAAGTTCATCATATTGGTAGCGTCACCCATTCTGGATGCATCTCTACCAATGTAAAAGTTCATATAGTAGACTTCTGTATTGTAGAAAAGGTAAAGTTTGTTTTATTTAATGACACCTTTAGAGCACATTGATTATTATCTTACCATCGGCTATTGGACACCAATCATATGGTCATTCTGACATATATTTAGAGGAAACCCGCTGCCGCCAAATAGGCTACTCTTTCCGTTAAGCATCAAGGGGTCTTATATGCACTGTCCCACAAACAGGACAGCACATATCACAGCCTTTGATAAACCAATTGTGGACCTGGTTGAAATGGAATATAGCACAAACTGCAAACAAACAAAACGGATTGATCCGATGACCGACAGCTTGACAGTTGGACACTCTACCATTTGAGCTACACCCCTCCCCTGTATTGTTCAATAAGATTTACAAATCCAGCATTAAATACAGTTAGAAAAAGACTGACTCTGTACCTAAAAGAAAAGGTTATTTGTTTAAAAAGATGCCAGCAGCTATATGGTATTAGACACACACGGTCTTAATACCAGTACCTACCAGTAGTGAAAGTAAAGTAAAGTTTGTTTCGTTTAACGACGCCTCTAGAGCACATTTATTATTATCTTACCATCGGCTATTGGATGTCAATCATGTGGTCATTCTGACATATGTATTTAGAGGAAACCCGCTGCCGCCAAATAGGCTACTCTTTCCGATAAGCAGCAAGGGGTCTTTTATATGCAATGTCCCACGGACAGGCAGCACATACCACGTCCTTTGATGAACCAGTTGTGAACCACTGGTTGGAATGAAAAATGACACAAACTGCAAATGGGTCCACTGAGAAGGATCGATCCGACGACCGACAGTTTCACAGGTGGACACTTACCATTTGAGCTACATCCCACTCCGTTTGTATAATAAGATGCCAGCAGCTACATGTGTATATGGTATTTGACTCACATGGTTTTGATCCCAGTACCTTCCAGTAGTGAATGCAATGGTTTAATCACTGCATTACCATGGCCGGTCGAGGTGATAGTGGAGGAAGCCTTCTCTTCATTTGGGTAGTTTGTCTGCCTGTGCAGGGCTGGATTTAGACCTTGGGGGTCTGGGCACTTTAGGTTCAGAGGGTCCCTCAACATAAACATTAAATTACATGACAACTAAAAAAATGAACTAAAATGATTGAATAGAACTAATTTTATAATTATTACATTTTTTAATAAGGGAAGTCCTTAGTCAGGGGGGCCCCTCTGCCAGGAGGGCCTGGGGCAATTACCCCTTTGCCCTCTTATAAATCCAGCCCTGTACCTGTGAGGCTGTCAGTCATTGGATCGATCCTTCTCGGTAGACCCATTTGCAGTTTGGGCTGTTTTTCATTCCAACCAGTGATCCACAACTGATTCATCAAACTGTGGTATGTGGCATCCTGTCTGTGGGAAAGTGCATATAAAAATAACCTTACTGCTTATCGGAAAGAGTAGCTTATGTGGCAGCAGTGAGTTTCCTTTAAAAGAAATGTGTCAGAATTACCATATGATTGACGTCCAATAGCCGATGATAAGATAAAAATCAATGTGCTGCAGAGGCATCGTTAAATAAAACAAACTTTTCTTTTATGTAAACTTGTGTTAGTGGTTTGTGAGTTGGTGTTAATCGATGAGTCTAAAACTTGGCCAAGCTTGTTTGATTTGAGTGTAACTGTATTTTTCTGATAGTATTTATATTGGCCAAGCTTGTTTGATTTGAGTGTAACTGTATTTCTTGATAATATTTAAATTAGTCAAGCTTGTTTGATTTGAGTGTAACTGTATTTTTCTGATAATATTTCAATTGGTCAAGCTTGTTTGATTTGAGTTTAACTGTATTTCTTGATAATATTTAAATTAGTCAAGCTTGTTTGATTTGAGTGTAACTGTATTTTTCTGATAGTATTTATATTGGTCAAGCTTGTTTGATTTGAGTGTAACTGTATTTTTCTGATAGTATTTAAATTGGTCAAGCTTGTTTGATTTGAGTGTAACTGTATTTTTTTGATAATGTTTCAATTGGTCAAGCTTGTTTGATTTGAGTGTAACTGTATTTTTCTGATAATATTTCAATTGGTCAAGCTTGTTTGATTTGAGTGTAACTGTATTTTTTTGATAATATTTCAATTGGTCAAGCTTATTTGATTTGAGTGTAACTGTATTTTTTCTGATAATATTTAAATTGGTCAAGCTTGTTTGATTTGAGTGTAACTGTATTTTTCTGATAATATTTCAATTGGTCAAGCTTGTGTGATTTCTAGCTCATCCATACAGCCTAGAGTGGGATGTGGCTCAAGCAGTAGAGTGTCCACCTGTGAATTGATCGGTCATCGGATCGATCCTTCTTAGTGGAAAAATCTGTAGTTTGAGCTATTTTCTGTTCCAACCAGTGCTGCACAACTTGTTCATCAAGGGCCGTGGTATGTGCTGTCCTTTCTGTGGGACGGTGCATATAAAAGAACTCTTGCTGGTTTATCAGAAACTGTAGCATATGTGGTGGCAGCAGGTTTCCCATAAATACATATGTCAGAATGACCATATGATTGACGTCCAATAGCCGATGATAAGATAAAAAATCAATGCTATAGAGACGTCGTTAAATAAAACAAACTTGATTTTTTTGTCATGTCTATAACTCAACAAGCATATACATGTACATGTATATGATTTGTAATTCATTTGTTTGCCATGAAACTCCCATCTTCCCCATATGGAAGTCTCTAGAGGTTTTCTAAGCCGACACTTCGACTCATTGATTTATCACACATCAAAGTGTTCTTCCTATTTGCTTGAGTAACCTAGATGCTGTTAGTGGCTAGCTCAGTCTTGTCCACATGTTGGTGTTTATTGAGTTGGAGCAGAGATTGTATCATCATCCGCACACACGTTGATCATCTGCGCTGTGAGATAAACTGTGAGTGCAACATCGTCTGTCGCTGCTCCTCACTGAATTGGGCAATGCTGGATGATGGCACATTTCATGAATTCAACATTTATTGATTGTCACGTCATGCATTACAGGCCAGATTTAGTCTGTCCTTATCCTCACTTCCATTTCCTGTGTTTACGACACTCTGCCATTATAAGCTGCTTTTCCTCGGACTATTTCTTGTATCAGAACTGAGGTTGCACAGTTCTGAATTGTGTATTTAATATGAGGTTATGATAGGACTATATCTAGTACCAGAATTGAGGTTATATAGTTCTGAATTGTGTATTTAATATGAGGTTATGATATGGCTATTTCTTGTATCAGAATTGCAGTTATATAGTTTGGAATTTTGTATTTAATATGAGGTTATGATGTGGTTATTTCTTGTATCAGAATTGAGGTTATATAGTTCTGAATTGTGTATTTAATATGAGGTTATGATGTGGCTATTTCTTGTATCATAAATGAGGTTATATGGTCCTGAATTGTGTATTTAATATGAGGTTATGATGGAACTATTTCTTGTATCAGAATTGAGGTTATATAGTTTTGAATTGTGTATTTAATATGAGGTTATGATGTGGCTATTTCTTGTACCAGAATTGAGTTTAAATAGTTCCGTATTGTTAATATGAGGTTATGATGGAACTATTTCTTGTATCAGAATTGAGGTTATATAGTTCTGAATTGTGTATTTATTTTAAGGTTATGATGGGACTATTTCTCTTATTAGAGTTTAGGTTTTGAGGTTCTGAATTGGGTATTTAATATGAGGTTATGATGGGACTATTTCTCATATCAGAATTGAGGTTATGTGGTTCTGAATTGTATATTTAATATGAGCATATGATGGAACTATTTCTTGTACCAAAATTTAGGTTATGTTATTCTGAATTGTGTATTATGAGGTTATGATGGGACTATTTCTTGTATCAGAGTTCAGGTTAAAGACGGAATAGTGTTTAATATGAGGGAGTGATGGGGCTGTTGCCCATACAATCTATCTGACCATGTTTGATCTCTTGACGGGTTGCAATGTGGCATGAAGTACATATTGATTAGGATCAGCACTACACTGGTAAACATTGTACCATACCAATCTATAGTCAGACATACACTGGCGAACTTAGCACCATAGCAATTCATAGGCATTCTCAGTCTATAGTCATTCTCTAAACAAAATATATTTAGATTTACACTTGTAAACATAGCACCATACCAGTCTATAGTCAGATATACACTGGCGAACTTAGCACCATAGCAATCCATAGTCATTCTCAATCTATAGTAATTCTCAATCTTTAGTCATTGTCAATCTATAGTCATTGTCAATCTGTAGTCATTCTCAATCTATAGTCATTGTCAATCTATAGTCATTCTCAATCTATAGTCATTATCAATCTGTAGTCATTCTCAATCTATAGTCATTCTCAATCCAGTGATTCTCAATCTATAGTCATTCTCAATCTATAGTGATTCTCAATCTATAGTCATTCTCAATCCATAGTCATTCTCAATCTATAGTCATTCTCAATCTATAGTGATTCTCAAAACAAGTTATAGTTAAATCTACATGTAAACATAACACCAGTTAACACGTATACTAGTCTATACCTCACAAATTAGTTAGATCAGTGAAAAAATATGGTATATGTAAATTAAAATGTCATCATGTTTGTATAAAAAATACAAAAGGGCAGGATGTAGCGCAAATGGCAGTGTGTCCACCTGTGAACCGGTCGGTCGTCAAATCAATCCTTCTCAGTGGACCCATTTGCAGTATAGCCTATTTTCCATTTCAACCAGTGGTCCACAACTGGTTCATCAAAGGTCATGATATGTGCTGTCCTGTCTGTGGAACTGCATATAAAAAAACCTTGTTGCTTATCATAAAGAGTAGCCTATGTGGCGGCAGCGGATTTCCTCTAAATAAATACTTGTATGATTGACATCTAATAGCCTATTGGTAAGATATAAATCAATATTCTCTAGAGGCACCGTTAAATAAAACAAACTTTACTTTAAAGAATACAAAATAGGGTGTACCTCTCTATATAACATTTACACAATCGTATAAATAAAACAAACTTTACTTTAAAGAATACAAAATAGGGTGTACCTCTCTATATAACATTTACACAATCGTACAAATAAAACAAACTTTACTTTAAAGAATACAAAATAGGGTGTACATCTCTATATAACATTTACACAATCGTATAAATATTTATACCTGAATAGGTGTGTATTATTTGATTTGGAACAGTGGAAACGTACAACATGCATATTTAATAGACACATACAAACAATGCATATCGATTATATACACGTATATAGAACTATCTTATTACTATTCAACGATGGGAGAATAACGTGTGATCTCGCTTGTGACATTTACGCAATCCTCCGTCTTTTCATGCATAAATAGTCTTGTATTTGATGTGTAACTATAGAAACGTGGGACATGCACATTCGGACGCATACCGACGTTGCATGTCATAACTTTACATATAGAGATGTCTTGTCACTATTCAAATGTAGTAAACCTTTGTGTAGAAATCAATACTATCTAATTTAGAGTTATAAATTTCCTCCTAGCTGTTCTGTGTCACTACTATTGATGAATTTTTATCTTCGTTTACAAGCCTCACATAGATAGACACAGGGTTTTCATATTGCCCAGACACGAAGTTTATTAAAATCCTCATCTACATTGCAAATATTTCCATACTGTCTGACGAACCTGACTGTACGTAAATACGATGGTGTTGTGAATACTTGTTACATTCTTCCAGTGATAAAATAGCTAATTCCAGCCTAGAGAATTTTATTTTTATTTTTTTATTACAGACATTTTGGAATTAAACTCATAAATAGCAGATTGTAATAATATTAAATTATAGATCAGAATATTTGTGTAAGAGTATCCAGTTTATAAATTGCATACAAATGAGCTGATTTAATTGTTTTGCATGAATTATTTCACTGATATAATGTAGAGTAAAGTAAAGTTTGTTTTATTTAACGATGCCTCTAGAGCACATTGATTTTTATCTTATCATCATCGGCTATTGAGCATCAATCATATGGTCATTCTGACATATGTTTTTAGAGGAAACCCGCTGCTGCCACATAGGCTACTCTTTCCAATAAGCAGCAAGGACAGCACATACCACATCCTTTGATGAACCAGTTGCAGATCACTGGTTGGAATGGAAAATGGCCCAAGCTGCAGGAGGCCTCCTGAGAAGGATCGATCTGATGATCGACCAATTGACAGGAGGACATGCTAGCGTTTGAGTTGCATCTCGCTCCAACAATATCATAAAATAACTAGTTCCAGCCAAGAGAATTTATTTTTATAACAGACATTTTGAAATTAAACTCATAAATAGCAGATTGTAATAATACATAATTATAAATCAAAATGTTTGGTATAAGAGTATCTGGTTTAGAAATTGCATACAAATTAGCATCTTCACAACGTATGGGGTCACTCCGAGTCTGTTTGGACCCCTGACCAATATAGCTCATAAACAATTGGGCTGCTTACAAAAACATTTTTGGTGATATCATACTTAAAAATATTATCCAATCAGATTACGCATTTTATAAGCCAAATCAGCAACTGCCATGTTCTTTTGGGAAATTCCCCAACACTTCGTGAAGTTGCTTTTTCACAGTGAAACAATCATTGAATATAAAGCGCCTGTTCTTCTTCGGTAACAATACCTTACAAAGAAGGTAACTCTCATTATTTGGTATTACCTATTATTTGGTATTACCTTTGAAACTGACGTACTTCCAAATTGAAACCTCTCTACTCCCGTTCATTTTTACCACTCTTCCGTGATCCATTATTTACATCGATAAGGTGAAGGCCAAAGCATTGAAAGCCGAATTGTGATTGGATGCTTCCAATCTTATCATGATACGACGCTTCCAACCAAAATATGTTTTCTCGGCCCATGTTTTTATAAACTATATTGGTCAGGGGTCCAAACGGACTCTGTGTGACCGGAGTGAACCCTGACGTTGTGAGGATGACAAATAAGGTGATTTAATGTTTTGCATGAATTATCTCCCCTGATATAAGGACACTGGATCTAGAATAAAATAGCTTCTAATTAATTATTTGTGTTTGATTTTGAATATGTCACAGTTTGATAGATTTTTATATGTGTTAAACTTCCAACTAATGGTATCTGTGTGTTACTATGTGAACACACATATTATTAGTTCATGAGATAAATAAAATTATTACTTTTAAATGTATCTCTAAAACAACACAACAAAGGTTTTATTGTTGTTTTTTGTTTCTGTTCCAAAATAATAATAATAGTTATAATAATAATAATTAAAAAAATAATTATAATAATAGTTATAATAATAATACATGTAATAATAATAGTAAATAATAATAATAATAATAAAAATAGTAATAAAAATTAAAATAATAATAGTAATAATAATAATAATATTAATAAAAATGAAAATAATAATATTAATAAAAATAATAATAATAAAAATAGTAATAATAATAAAAAAAAAATAAAAAAAATATTAGTAATAATAATATTAATAATAATAATATTAATAATAATATTAATAAAAATAATAATAATAATAATATTAATAAAAATAATAATAATAATATATTAGTAATAGTAATAATAATAAAAATAATAATAATTGTAATAATAATAATAAAAATAATGATAGTAATAATTAGTCTGTCAGACACCAAATGATTAGCTTTGTATAAGATCAGTTTTTCTATAGATAGCCAAGCTTTTGTAAACTCTTCAAACAAAAATTGTAAAAAAAATCCAGACTGAATGTCAGAATATGTTTATTTTAACTATTTACAAAATAATGTGGCATGTCCTCATAACATTTGAGCACATACATACAGTTATTAGTCTTTGAAAAAAAAAAAAAAGTGACCCCTAATAGCCGATGTTTACTTTTGTGCTGGGGGGTCATTAAATAAATAAATAAATTGAAAAAAAAATAATGAAAAAAAAGAATCTGGCGGCTTCGTTAAATAAAACAAACTTAATGTTTTATTTTGAAAAATAGTAGTAGGATATCAGAATATCAAGCTGAAGACAGTGGTTCAAAACCTGTTAGAGGCTGGCTCATACTTGACTACATTGTATGTTTAAAAATTACCAAATGTTTGACATCCAATAGCCGATGATTTACAAATTAATGTGCTCTAGTGGTGTCGTTAAACAAAACAGAATTAATAATAATGAAGAAATTGAGAAAAAGATGAAAAAAGTAAATATTTGTAAAATAATTTTCTTGTAATAAAAATCTAGCAAATGACATCATCTGGTTGCATTTGATGGGCTTGAAATTATCATCATGGCTCAGTCAATGAATCAAGGTAAAGTGGTTCAAAACCCATTGGAGTCTGACCCACACTTGACTATGTATCAAAATTACTACATGTCTGACATTCAATAGCCGATGATTAACAAATCAATGTGCTCTAGTCGTGTCTTTAACATTTTGTTTTTAAATAAAGAAAGTTCAGTTAGTGACAAATCTATCTTCAAAAATGTAATGCCATTTTTATGCTAGTTTTTTTTTTATCATATGAGTAGCAGACAATTGATCAAATCAATTTTTAAAAATTTCGATTATTAAAAAATCTTCAAAAATATAGTCCTTTTCATATGTTTTCTTAATCATTTTTTTTTTTATTGTATGAGCACCAGACACTATCAATTATTGTAACATTGAACATTTTAGTTTAAATCACTGTGTTGGCACAAATACATCACAAGGTGGAAATGTTAATTCTTAGCTCTACAAAGCACCACCCAGTGCCATAGTATATCACATTTAGTGTTGTCAAGACTTTGTTGTCCTAGTCAGGCCGGGAGCGGGATGTAGCTCAAATGGTAGACTGTCTGCCTGTGAACAGGTCAGTCGTCAGATCGATCCTTCTCAGTGGACCCATCTGCAGTTTGGGTTATTTTCCATTCCAACCAGTGGTCCACAACTGGTTCATCAA
>JAULBS010025240.1:0-40914 GCA_032355785.1 Symmetromphalus regularis
GGAACCTGAGTTGTGTGCCCAGGACAGTGTGCTTGAACCTTAATTGGATATAAGCACAAAAATAAATACAACCACCACCATGGTAAATCATGCAATTAACTGATGTCATTAAATATAAAGAGTGATTTTTTAAATGCATATTGCATTTTTAAAACCAATTACTGTGTTGTGGGTAAAAATAAACTGTGAACAAACTGCTTGTGAATAAATTTTGTGTGATTTGTGCATGCATCTTTTTTCAGGTACCAAAAGGTGTTTGAGAAATTTGTATGTTGATCAAGCATTTTTATAAATCATTTATTGTGTTGTGGTTAAGATTAAAATATGTCATCTACTGTAAACCATGAAAAATGTGGATGTGTATAAATTTTGCATCATTCATGCCGAGCCGAAGAAATTTGCATGTACAGTGTACACATTATATATTTTCTAGGTCCTTAAGGCACCAATGGTCATTCTCAAAATTTAGACTGCAAACATGTACTAAAGTGCATATTCATAAAAAAAAACACATCTTGTAATATTAATCCAGATTACAGTAATTATTACATCTATGTCATCATCACATTTTTTCCCACCTGTTTCTTGCTTTTATTAATTGCATTCATGATTCTTTTGGAGATTTATGGAGTCACAAAACAGTAGTCAACTTATGTTGGAGATTGATTTTAAAAAAAATTACATTTGTGTCACTGCTTCATTATAAAGATCTTATTGACTTAAGCGAGTGAAATTATTTTTAGTAATAATAATAATCTGACCAGAGACATAATATCATGAACATGATGCCATTGTATGGTTAGATACATTGATCAGAGATCTTCAGAAACTACGATACTATGTGGACGATGGCTATAGTAATTATTAGATGTCCATGGGCTCAGATCTACCAAATTCTAGAAGCCCTGCAAGATCTGTTAATTTCTTTAGTCTAAATTTGTTTTTTCTGGGTTTTCAATTTTGAAGAGAGTGAGATCAACAACTGTCGTGCACGCCTGTCATTTCAGTCTTGAAGGAAGCAAAACATTGCATCAATAAAAAAAATTAAAACTCCACCATTTTAATCAAATTCAATTCATAATGTTCAATAAAAATAACTATTCTTGTATTATTTTCTGTAAACTTCCCTATCAACTTCCTTGAATACATTCAATGTTATTTCCCCCATCCCTGCTCCCGCCCTATCCTTATCCCCACCACTTTTTCTTAAATAATATTGGTATGAGGAAAGCATTTCTTTTGCTCTTCTGGGTTTCTCCAACATAAAGATCTTAGAAAAATTTATATATACTAATACACTTTGTGGTTTTAAAAGGTATGTAACTACACATGTATTTTGTTCATTAGATAAATTTGGGAACTACTTGTAAGATAAATGGTCTGTAACAAGCAATCATTTACTGATTTAGTAATCAATATAATAAATGCATTAACATTATTGATTTATAATAAATGAGAAAGTTTACTGTAACTGTGCAGTTTCTATGTCAATGTGAATAAACCAAAAAGAACATCTTCAATAGGGTACAAAAACCAGATGTCATATGGTTATAATACAATATATATTTTAAGCCTTAGAGAGATAATAAATATATGTACATATTTGCACTTATTGCTCCATCCCATATGTGATTTTATATTGATCAGCTACTCATTTTACCTCACCCTTTACAAACATATTGATCAATATCTGTCAAAGCATTCCATAATACACTAAACGACATTTTGCCTTTGGATCTGAAATGGCCGTTGTCAAGCAGTTCAGTGTTAAATGGGCTCTATTCTAATAGCTACCGGTTCTGTAAACTATTTTAGTATGTCAATATAAGTGTATATCTTTTATTAACTGGCAATAAAGATTTGTTTGACAAGTCCCCTGGCTTGGATCTTTTCATATGATATTGATCTTTTGATTTCTTGTGTGTGAAGACTTTGTGGGTGTGGTATTTTTAAGTGGCTGTTTATTAGTTTCTTGATGTATTGACAGCTGCATGCTTAACCTCTTTTGACATTCACAAAGCTGATAAATTAAAACTACAAAATTATTTATTTTATTACCAGAATAGACCTAATATATATTTTTAAAAAATAAATAATAATAATAGTAGTAATAATGTAAATAAATAAATAAAAGTTGTGTGTGCTTTAGTTTTTTTTTTAATTATACATTTTATTTCACTACGAAAATATTATAAAATGTAAGTAAATTGGTTTATATTTAATAAACTAATTCATTTAAAAAAATAGTTTTTTCATTAAAAATGAAGTTTTGATCTTTAAATATTTTGTGTAACTAACACTGTTTACCGGTATGTTACTGAACTTCTAACCCTGTTTTTAAGCAATACATTTGGCCTGTTTCTGTAACCTGATAGCTCATCATACTAAAATATTAAATTGGTTAAAGTGAGGAGGAGATTGAAAAAAAGACAACCCCTGCAATTAAGAAAATGTTCACCACAAAATAAATGCTGTGGAGAAGTTATGTCTGGTGCTTTTTCCACGGCATTTTTAGTATAAAGTATACTTTATTTTTAGTTATAAGAAAAAAATACACCATGAATTTTTTTTTTACCGTCATCCACGGCAAAATAAGTTTCACAGAGAATAAAAACTCCCATGACAATATCTATGGCATTGCCAACTGCCACGGGCAATTTCAGGGGTTGAAAAGATAATGGATGAATAAAAGTAAAATTAAATAAGTAATAGGCCCAAAACAGCAAAAATAGTAGGCCCTTCTACCAAAAATAATCCACAGAAAACTAAAAGAAAAAAACTGTTTTAATAAAGAGTAACTTTGTAATTCAGGATACTAGGAAATCACATTTCAGGACCTACTAAAATGCTTGGGTGCTATCCATCTCTGACATCTTTATTGAAATATTTTTTTTTTTTAATTAATGGTTCATGAATATGAAAGGCATGATTGAACAGATGCCACAGTATCCCAATGCTCTCAAATATCCTGACAAGTTTTCATTTATTATATAAATTTTACAGGAACTTTCTGATAAAACTGTTCAAGAAAAGGTAGGTGAACTATTCATTAAAACTATTCCAAATTGTCACACTTTGAAGAATGTTTCTAATACATTCATTTGTCATGGTTCCATCATTATCTTCTAATGGTTCAGGTATATCATTTTATTATGTTCTTGGTTTTGTATAATTGTGTGGAAAGGTTAGGATACCTGTATTCTTGGTTTATAAATAAATTATATATATATATATGTATATTTAAAAGTAATATTTACCTGTAATTCTTTTGATATGTATATAATATTACACTTTTAAGTGAGATTTATTTTAAAATTTTGTTTTGGTATGTGTATAAAAGTAATGTTTATGAATCTATATATTTGGTTTGGTAGGCCTGTATATGAAAAAATTTATATTTTCTTATATTTATTTTGTTTGTTTATGTAACGACATTTAACAGTATATATGTATGTATATATACTGAGTCTTGCTTCCAGGGTTATTAATTTGCATGGTAAATGCATGCTGCATGTTCCCTGCATTTAATTTACATACCATTGAATTTATGTGGTTGCTATCCTTTTTCCCTTTTTATTCCTCCTTCATAATCCACATTTGTTTAATAACAGAAACTTTATATGCCGTAAAACAAAAATTGAAAATCATGTATCTGAAGAAAAATCACTGTATATGATGTACTTTCAAAGAAATGGAAATCCTTAAAAAAATTATATAATTTACTCTCCTCAGAAGTTTTTCCATAGCTTACAACAGTGTTTCCTAACCTGGGATCTGTGGACCCAATAAGGCTCAGTGAAAATTCTGAGGGTTTGTGAAGTCAAATGTATATATAACTGAACAGAGTGAATGCATATGTGGGCATCCTCGGAGATTTGTAAAATAGCTTACAACAACCATTTCTGTTCTATTTCTCAATAACTGATAAATAATACTTAATTATGTTAACCTTTTTGTGACATGACAATGAGCAATGGGGCAATATTTCAATAACCTTACTAAGGTGACTCATAATACGTGCATACTGTGTCCCCCTGGGAATATGTTCTCACAAAATAAATGCCTACAACAATTTATTCCCAAAATATAGCATCACTGACAACTGCATGATAAGCACAATTTTTTTTTTTTTTTTAACTGCCAAACTGATTTACAGATATATGGTTTAGCTCAGCGGTTCCCTAATTTTTTTGGGCTGTTGTTCCTATGGCTTCCAGGCCATATCACTAGTGCCCCACAAACATAAAGACACGCCTCCTTCTTGGTATTAGGTATATTGCAAATACAAAATAATAACTAATCTAACACTGTAACAATATTTTGTATTACTTGTTCTGATGCCCCACTCCCCCCTGCCACTCTCTTTTTCCTTACAACCACCACATCATGGATTTTTCTACCAACCCCATGGGGTGCAGTACCACCCACTTTGGGAATGACTGTTCTAGCTAAAACAGTTACCATTTCTGTAGATAAATTTTGTAAATTTTAGTTGGACAATAAGCATTAAACTCATGGGGGCTGTATTTCCTATATAAAATCTTGATTCTATATGTCTTAGTCCTGGGGTTCAACAGAGCAGACATGAATCCGATAATTCCAGAGCTATTTTTTGAGGAATACGGTCATTAAGGACACGCTGATAATTTAATCAATGTGCTGACACCATGGAACAGATTGTATTTTCTTAATGAATTACCCTTTATAAGGCTGTTTTTACTACCTTTATTGCCTTTCTTTTCACAAGCATGTACACTAAGAAAGCTCTCCATCACATCACAATGGCTGTTCTGCTTCAACAGTGGTGCATGTCATTACTAATTTCCTCTACAGTTGATTTATGATGCTGTGGTATGAGCTGTATTTCTTTTATATCTTTCATTCACTTTGATTCAACTTCGAAGGAAAATTCTAGACTGTGATAGATTCATTAGTTTGATAAACAAAAATTGATAGCTTTAGCTAATGTTCCGTAAGTTTAGTCAGAAACATATTTTCATATTTCCAATTCATATTTTAAAGGAATTTCTAGACTGTGACATTTTCATTAGTTAGATGCATATTGGTTCATTGCTTTGGCTAATGTTGCAGATATATAGTTACAAACTTATTTTTATATTGCCTCTTGATATTTTAAATAGAATTGGTCACGGGAATTTACTCTGCATTCATAGCTTCTGTTGCGTATCTAAACCAACTGATATTGAACCACTACTTATGATAATGAATAAATCATTAAATATCTATAAATGTCCATAAACAAGCATTAATAAATACAAAAATATATTAAAAGCATTTGTAAATGGCTAACCATAAAGGTTATTTTATAAGGAAATATGCCATTAGACCAATATTAACCCAGTATCTTTTTTTTATATGGTGATAGTAAGAACAGTTTGATTTGGACTCTTTACTGTTTTAATATGGTTATAATGAGGCTACCTAGATTTGAATTTAATGGTTGTAATATGGCAGTAATATGCACAGCTAGATTTGAATACGGGCAAGATTTATTTTTGACATCAGAATATCAATGGTCTACATGACACTGCTTACAAATGATTTTTTTTTATTATGTAACAGTACAATAGTGTTCAAAGGAAGAATTTATTGTATTATTATGCAGTGCATGGGATACAAAAACCCCAGTAAATCTCTGGTTGTGTACTGAAATTGAAGTGCTAAATATAATATACATTATAACAGTTGGATTTTTTAAACATAAAAAAAAAGTTTTTAAAATTTAATATTCTTTGAAACTTCATCCAGTAAAACTGGCATGTTATATTTAATCTGTGTTTACTATATTTATAGTTTATTTTTAAAATACACAATATCTTTCCTGTCTCATACCCAGCTTTGGAATACTTTGTCCAGAAAATGTGAAGAGAATTTTTTTTGTTATTATTATTATTTATTTACCTCATATTTTGTGTTGGTTAATTGATTTTGGTGATTTTGGGAAATCATTGTATAAATATGCTTGCTTAAATCTTTTTAAGGCTTTATACTTTTAAATATATAAATATAATGATATTACTTATAAATTGCACTATTTGGAAGCATTTACGTCTGTGTGTAAAACTTGTTAATTATATTCAGAATATATTCAAGTTTTAATGACATTTAAAATATTTCCTGTTTAGTCAAAAATCAATTTGTATTTTGATCATGTATTTGTAAAGACTATTGCTTATTACATTTTACAGTTTTAATTTGTATTGAAATGTTATTTCAGTATACCATTTAGTTCATCTTTTAATACTGGACATACATGTATACATGTACTTGGTATATAAAGCTATTGCTTATTTAGGTATGAAATATTTGTACTGAAATGTATTTTCAACATACTGTTTTGTCAAGAATTCATCTTTTTAATATTGGAGATATATTTGTGAAACTTTTACTTGTTTAGGTATAAAGTATTTGTAATGAAATGTATTTTCAATATAATCTTTAGTCCAGAATTAAACTTTTAATGTTGGACACATATTTATAAAATTATTTCATGTTAAGGTATAAAGTATTTGTAATGAAATATGTTTTCAGTATACAGTTTAGTCCAGAATTCAGGTTTTAATATAGACATGTTTAGTCTGTATAAATTGTGATTACCCTGTTGCTATGAAGCCTGTTTGTGTTGTATATTATCCTATGTTTATTGGTTGTCAAGCTGATTTCAAACCCTTTCCAGTCTTTTTGTCACCTCTTTGAAAACCTTTTCATGATTGTTTGTGAACTCTATCTGTTGCTTCTTTACATTTCAATGTGAGAGACCACTCTGTTGATTATATATGACTTTTTTATATACTAATTATAATAATATATGCTAGAGGTAAATGGGTCTGTTTCAATAGATCAGTTTGAGATGGTAATTTAATTGAAATTTGCTGTGAAATACCTGGTAACAAGCCTAAACATATCTCATTGTCTTGTTTGTTTTCTCCTATATGCTTTTTCTCTTTTCAATTTTCGAACACTGGTGTCATTCGTTGTTGAATGGGGCATATACCTGTATTCAATGGTGCATAGCTTTCTGTCTACATGTTATAGTGTTCACTGTTGTTTGTCCCAAAAGGCGTGGAATATATGCTGAATTACTTCACCTCTGACCTGCAAAACGTCATCAATATCAGCTTTCCTGTGTGTACCGCAAGCTTATCCTAGCTGTTCCTGATCTTTCAGCATAATTCTCATTTGAAGTCATTTGAAAATATTTTTTCATTTATTTGATCAACATTATAAAGTATTTAATTGTCTTCTTGATTAATTGGTCCAAGTGATGGATTCGCTTGATCATAATTTTATCAAAATGATATCACAGAATAGATTCAGGCATAAATTATATTGTCTTCAAAATGTCATGCCTCAGAGTTCAAAGTATCAACAAGATTATTTGCATCTTGTTGATTTCAAAAATATTTTTTCCAAAAAACTTTAAGTTATGAGATAAATTAAAATCTCTTTGCTAATGTAAATTTTCAAAATGCCTTACGGGGACAAGGTTAGCGAGCTACATGCCTTGAAAGATCGGCGGTCACGCCAGCGACAAATACGAGATATTGAGGAACGTATGCTACTAGATAATTTGGATTCAACGGAAGCATTACTAAAGAGATCAGATGTGAGACACAAACATGGCGCTGTAAAACTGTCCAAACATCCAGATTTACGAAAACTTCAGATTGATGTGAGAATTATTAAGTTATTTATTTTTATAGATTTTATTACATTTTTAGTAACTAAATATAAATATTTAAAAATTAAGATAAATATTGATTTTGTTAATATTATTATTATGTGTGATTTAAATATGTTTAAAATATTGAATATAATATATTTATTATTTTAAAATATATTGTGTTACATCATTTAAAATCGCAAATGTATGACATTTAAAAAATGTTTGTTAACATTTTAATATGTTATAAATTATATAGTAAATTTGTGTATTGCTTGAAAGGTATTGGGCTGCTGTAAATTTAATACATATAAAAAAAACATGTTGATGGACTGGTCTCAGAAATCATTAAAAATTAGAATTATATACATTATGTTTGAATAGATTAAACATTTTCTATCTTAATGATTAAAGCAATCATTAAATCTCAGTGTTTGTATGTAACAATAATAGTTGGATCTTCTTCTTAATGATAAAGACGTTTTATGAGTAATTTATAACTGGTTGTAGTCTGTATTAGTGGAAATATTTCTTGCAGTATGAAAGGTTGCGTGAGCAAGAAAGACAGAATGAAGCAGGGTATAACCCTTACCCTACAGCAAGATATTCTAGAAACTCTAGTTCTAGTATGAGTATACACCTTCCTGATGAAGTAAGTTGAACATCTATGACAAAGTGATATTTGTATATTGTACATTGAATGCTGATGTTTTTTGAAGCTCTTGCAAATGTGTTGTTCTCACATCTCTTTTAGGATTCGTCTGCAATTGTTGACATTTTTCTGCTTTGCAGCACAAACTAAATCTTAAAATGTTGATATTGTTTTAGTATTTCATTTTAATAATAAGTATAAATTTGTATGCATGCATTGACCCCTGACTTTTCCTTCCCTGGATGTGCTATATATTTAAGAATAGGAAAGTTATCAGTTAATATTAACAGAAATTATTGAATGAAAATCAGTTGTGTTTAAAATACAAATTGAACATCTTTACCAATCCTTGAAACTTAGTGCTTATTTTTTTCAACTTGTCTTCTGTCATTATCAGTTTTAGTGCCTATAAGTAGATATAAATGAGTGTTAAGCATTTAGAGATATCTAATTTGTTTATTTGTGATCTGTATATATAATGTATACTGTGCTGATCTATATAAAATCACGATCAGTTGTTAAACACTATAATTTAATAATAATCTAAGATCAGTAAAAAAAGGTTTAAATGTGAAAAAATAATGTTATTGCATTTAATGTTTTCATCTTGTTTGCATTTGTTTATGTAATAAAATCTGTGCATGTCATCTGTTTGTTGTTATTGTTTTTCATAACTTACATGTTTCACATGTTGTTGCTTTCTTGTTTTGTTGTGTTTTTCTTGTTTTGTAATATATGTATATTGTACTGATACTTACATGTATATGACTTTTATTGTCATTGTGCTTATGCTTGTTTTGTTTTGTATTTTTCATGTAATTAGAAATTTCACAATGACAGATTGTCCTTCTATTCATTTGATGTCTTATTTTAAATGAGGTTGATTTATTATTATTTGATATTAACTTTTATGTCATCATTCTTTTGATTTATCTCTTTGCTTTATGTATCTAATTTATTGTTATATTTCAGATTTAATAATGAAATTAATTTAGCATTTATATTTGTTCATTTATAATCAATGTTCTTATGTCAAACTATTATAAAGTAAAGAAGTACATGTTCATTGTACATTTGCAGATACCGATAGCATACTGTATTACAAAAGATAACCATTAACTATTATTGTGCTGGTATTGTTTGTTTGGTTTTCGTGTTCTTGTTTATTCTTCAAAAACATAGTAATACATAATAAATTGAAATAGAAAGAATATTACAAAACATGATAAACATGTCTATCATGTTTCATAGGATACAATGGTAAGTCAAATATTTTTAAAATGTTTTTGTTTCATAATAATCATTTACAAGTAATTTTATGACTTAATATGTTGTTTTTATCTTTAGAATGACCCTCCAAGGTACAACCCTCATGCTGATCCAAAGTTAGCACAGCTGGCAGAGAGTCATGGCAGGCAGATGGAGATGTTACAAGGACGGAACAGAGATCTTGAACGACAGAGAGAAGGTAACCACAATTTTATTGTATGTGTATATAAATAAATTAAATGAATATATATTATTTAAATCCTTTTCTTAATATTAAAGTCAAAAAGCATTATACGTAAATGAAAAATAGATTAAAATAATATTACCGGTGTGATAGTCTTAGCCTTATCAAGTGTAATTGTTCTGTTGAAAAAGTTTTGTGTCAATGGTGCACTATATGAATCATAGTTTTCTGAGTTATATATCCTGATGGAAGTATATATACATTCTACATTTAGATTTAAGGTCCTACAGAAATTTTATTCTAGGTATGACTTCTCTGTTCCACTTTTAATCAAGGACCTTGCCAATAAAAAATTATTCTCAGAATGTATCCTTGCTGACATATGGATCCTCCTGAATATACTGTCCAAATTTATTTTTCAAGGACATATCCTTATGAACATAAATGAATGAGATTCTTGCTCCAGTTTTAATCAGGGACCTAATATTGTTTCCACATGCAATTACATTCTACTTGTTCCTGGAATAATTTAATCATTGACTGAATCATAACTGACATTTGCAGCATACGTACAGTTAAAATAAACCCAGTGATATGATAAAATATAATTGTATAATTGCTTTTCAGAGATCAGACGGAGGTTGGAAGAGCTGGGTAAAAGACCAATCAAAGGTGATGACCAAACAGCTGCCTTGTTACAGGAGCTCCGTGACCAAGAAGCCAGAAACCAGAAGCTGCTTGATGAACTTAAGCGACAACTTATGGAGGCAAAGCAACCAATCAACATCATGTTAGTATCTTATCATCAGTGTCATGTTAGGACCCATATTTTGTATTTGAAGGGCCATTCATTGTTTTTATTTTGTAAGTGGAATTGTTTTAAACAATGTTTTTTATAATGGCAAAAGAGGAAAAATATACCGTTGATAGGAGATTGTTGTGGCTTTATTGCATACCATGGTCATGCATCATTGTCTTGTACACATTGTAGTTCAGAGCATGTTAAGAATGTATTTCTAAAAGTTGTTTTGTTACACTAAAGGCCTTTAAGAATATAAAATTTGTATAATCTATGAAAGGATTTAGGTAACCCATTTTATTTTGCATAATCAATTTATAAAATATGACTCCTTGTTGATGCTACCATGGAAATCAAAAACTGTTTTTTTTAATTAGACTTGTACAATCTAAATGCAAATGAAATTATTATTAGTGAAATTTTGACATTGTGGATGTTACAGTACGTTAATGATGGATTTTGTTATTGTAGAGAACAAAGGTACCAGCAACAGGAGAAAGCTAAAAAGTCATTTGTGTATCCTATGTTTTATGGAGGCTCTCTTGTATCAGAAATTAAGTAAGTTTTATTAATATTCTATTTATCTGTCATTTTCTTTTATGTATTTTTTTTCATCTAACTTGTACTGACTGTTCTTGCTTAAACTATATCTCAAGTGTTGCCTTCAGTTTAGTAAAAACAATTAGGGCACCAAGGCAGGCTGTAGGGCCACCAAGGCAGGCTGGAGGGCCACCAAGGCAAGCTTTTCCTCCAAAAGAGGGGCACAAAGACAACTTTCCATGTTTTCTCAGACAAAAATGATTCCACCCTTGGTCTCCAGACTTTGCAATTTGTTTTAAAAGGTTGCCTCTTATCACATTGCCAATGGTAATTTTACTACCGAAGGGCTAGGACTATTCACTAATGGGAATGGACAAGTTTAGTTCTCACTGATTATCCCTCTCTGGTCAGTGAAACAATTCTGTGGGAAAGGAATGAGACATACAACATGGAATGTATGTGAAGGGCACGGTGGCAAACCAGATAGGCCAACACAACATTTTTCTTGCCTTTGACAACATCAGATTTTATGAGCTCTGTGGCAAGTTTTCTTCCAATTCCATGGTAAAATTCGAACCCTGTAATATCTTTTTGGAAATACCTACTATTTTATACACATACCATGTTGGTAAAGAAACATCGAGTTTGTCAAATCTAACCACAATTATTTATGTTATATGGATATATAACTAATTTTATTTATCTTACATTTTGTTTTGTGTCTGTTCTTTTGTTTCCAACTTAAACTGATCGTTTTTGTTTAAGCAATATCTCCTAGGCAATACCTACTATTTTATATACACATACAATATGGGTAAAGAAACGTATGGTTTATCAAATGTGATACCAATTAGTTTTGTTGTTTGTATAACTAAAATCAAACTACTTTTTAAAAGTTGTAGTTGGTTCACTTACACTGCAATCTTAATAATTATGAACATTTTCTAAGTTTATATGGGCTAGCCTCTGTGGTTGCTACATAGTGATTTGATTGGTCCTTAACATTCTACTGGGTTCAATGTAAAGAACTAAAACTAGTCTAGCAAATCCCTGATGGCTGTTCTGTCCTGAACCTAAAATGGAAGATACTGTCTCAACAAGCATTTTAATATGTGTTGTTTTCTTGTATCCTTATGTTCGGAATGATATGTTGTTTTAACTAGTACACTTTAATACATATTTCTATTGTTTCATTACAGTGCAATCCGACATGCTTATGTTCAGAATGGCGGTTCAGACCCAGAGGTGCTGTCTCAGCTTGCACAGATGTTAGCCGAGGCTCAAGCTCTTGAGGACCAGCTCCGTAACGCTCAGCCAAAAAGACCAAAAGGTAGATGATTGATATTATAAATAGTAATTTATAGTAAAATTATATTATCTCAAACACCATTTGTATTAAAGTCATGATTGAAAACTTTTTTTTTTTGAATTTGGTTTATGTATGTTTATTTTTTTGTCTTAATTTTGACTCCTTCAGTTTTCTTATTGAGTATAATTAACTAATTTCCATACTTTTAACTTTTTACAAATATTAGGACATGTCATGAAACAGTTTGAACACACATAAAATTAACAATTAAATGTCTGTTACACACACCTCATAAAAAATGAAATTAATAAATATTTTACTATCTGATGGTTTGTTTTTTAAATATGATCCATGTCATAGTTTTAGGTAAGTGAACAATGTCACGTAGGTATGAAAGATACAAATCCTCTTTTCAGTTTAAAGAACAATTCATCTTTTTTAATAGTACATCATCAAAATATATCTTGTTCTTATATATTACATTTGTTTAATTTTTTGGCTATCTTCTAGAAAAATGGGTGTTTTTTTCATTTTTGTAGAAAAACACCATCTAGATTATTCACAAAATATGATGACATTGGAAATGGAAAATGAGAGACTGCAAAGAGAATTAATGTTTCTACAAGAACAAAACCTTCTAGCCAAGAATCGCCGGAAAGATGAACGAGAAGGTAGGGTTGACAACACATACCCTTTGTACCGGAGTACATTATTGCCAACATATCGGTCTCGTTACTTTACTGGGTTTGGTTCTAATTATCAACCATATGGGTCTGATATGACAAGTAGAATGCTTGGCAATTATTCAACTCTAAACCGGCCTCTCTCTGCTCTTGTTCCTGGACCATATGCAAATCTTCCATCTGCCAGATATAACCCTGGGTTAACTTCCTTTATGCCATATTCAATGGGGAGTACAGGATTTTTAGCATCTAGGTATTATCCAAACTTGACATCTCACTATTCAACCACAACAACTAGAACGGGATTTAATTTTAATCCCAATATGAGCTCCACAACCAGATACAGTCCTATTCCAATGTCCTTCAGAATCAACAAGCCCTATCAATCTGACTTTGAAAAGGACCCAGTTGTAAATCCACAACTTACTGTTGTGGAACTACAATCTGATGTTCTTTCAACCGTGGCTAATAATGATCAAATACCACTCACACAGAACATTACACTGAGTAAGACTAATGACGGTGAACCAGTAGAAAGATTGGATTTAAGTGATCTGAACACACCAAAAGCTGAACCACAAAGCAGAAACTTTTCAGCTAGTGCTGCTGACTTGTTAGAAAGAGAGCGGAGGGTTCTCTTTGCTGAAACTAACAATACATACAAAGAGTATGAAAGAGAACAAATTTATCAACCTCTACCAACTTTAACAATTCATGAAATAGTTGATGAAAATCATGATCCAAAGGTTGGCAAGTCAGGTCCCATTTTAGATCAGTCTCAAAAGAAATCTTCATATCTGTCAGTTCCTTCTAATGATTTTAGTAAAACAGCTAACCCATCTGGGCCAGAATCTGCCAAAAGCACTTCCTCTAATCCCAATCCTTCTCCTTCAAAGACACCGGCAGGTAGTCCTACTTTTCAGCCATCACTAACATCAAGCCCTAAACCAATACTTAAATCTCCAAGTCCTAGACCAATACTTAAATCATCAAAGAGTCCAAGTCCACAACCAGGAGCAAGTACTTTAAATACAAGTTCTGGTAGTAGGAAAGTAATAGTGTCAGGTTTGTCTGGCACTCAGACTCATAGCTTAAGACCAACACAGCCAGTTGGCAAACTTAGCCCTGTTGTTGAGGAGACAACTCCAAGAAGTGGTGCTAGAAGTGCAAACACATAGAGTAGAGATTCTAGAACCATTCTCTGCTAATATTCATCTTCACTTGTAGACTTGTGCTTACAAAGATTTAGGTTCAAGGTCCAGACTTTGATAAAGACTGAACTACTGCATGCAATTTATATGGCATTGTTATGTCTGAAGTCGCATGCCTTTGTGTATAAGACTAAAAGTTTTATAGGCGATGACCCGGGTCCAGGTTTTTTTATAGTAACTATTCACATCTCAGTTTTGTGCCAAACTGTAAAACTGAAAACATTTATTGGTAAAAGAATGCAAATCACCTGAAAGAATGTGTATTTTTGTGACTGTCATAAGATATTATGGACCCATGGCCAAATATATTGATGGGAGGATTAGAATATCTTTGAATTTTTTTCTAGACCAGACATTGAGAAACAAGACCCACTTAAAACCTTTTTATTTATTGGTGCAAAACACTAGGTGTTGATCAACACTGAACTGTTCCATGATAATTGTGCAAAGAACCGAAACTGTTTATTTAGTTCATAAATTTTTTTTTGTATTATTTGTGTTGTCATCAACTGTTACTTTCATTAAGTTTATTCATCTGTTGATTCCTTCAGTCAGCAATAGCTTTTGAAATATATTATTGCTATATTTGTCACATGATGTCTTTTATCCAATGAAAAATATGCAAGTTGTATTTAGAATATTGCTATATTTGTCACATTATGTCTTTTATGGAAGATGTTTGCAGAACTTTAGTTCACTTCTTTAATCTACTAACCTTTCTCTATCATATAGTGCTAACTAGTATCTTTATACTTGTATAATTTTCTCTTTTAACACTAAAATACAATCTTTTGTATGCAGCACTAATACACCATTCACTTAATAATAGATTTTTAAGGTCCTTTTTTAAAGTCAGTTTCTTGAGCTTACAAACCAATTGGAAGAAGGATGATGTGGTCAAACAATAAATGATAACCTAAAAAATGTTCTTCATTTTTTATATCATTTTTTTTTGGAGGGGTGGACGCGAGAGATTTATGCTCTTTCAGGGTAAGAATGTCATTTCAAATAGGGTATGATTTGTTTGCTGCTGAAAATTATGTAAAAAGGATGATTATTAACTTATTGTGGTTATTCATGTTTTTTGCTTTTGTTCTTTCTGTTGATGTCACCTAAACAGATGCCAATAATGAAAATAAATATCATTTCTCAATGTAATAAACTGCATAATTAGTATATATTTTTCTAATATAAAGATTAGGTTTCATAAAAATTATCAATGTTATGATGCTGCTCAAATGCATGTGTATAATATATAATAACTGTGTTAGGTAAAGCTTAGAATGACTATGATGCAGTCAAAGATTTATTTACCTTTATGTATTGTTGCATATTGTTTTTTATTTTACCAAGTGAATTTCTATAGATAGGTTTATTAACACTTTTAAGGGATACTATTATAAACCAGACCACTGAAGGGGAAGTAAAGTTTGTTTTGTTTAACGACGCCTCTAGAGCACATTGATTTTTATCTGATCATCGGCTATTGTAATATATGGTCATTCTGACATATCACTTTAGAGGAAACCTGCTGCCACCACATAGGCTACTCCTTCTGATAAGCAGCAAGGGATATTTTAAATGCACCATCCCACAGACAGGATAGCACATACCACGGCCTTTGATAAACCAGTTGTGGACCACTGGTTGGAATGGAAAATAGCCCAAACTTTAAATGGGTCCACTGAGAAGGATCGATCAACGACTGACTGGTTCACAGGCAGACAAGCTACCATTTGAGCTAGATCCCGCTCCTCACTCAAGGGGAATTAAATTTTTATGTGTGCTGCGATCTTGTTGATATCATTCCTCATTTATAACAATGTTAAAATAGTGTAATGAAGTAATCAAATCCATGCATAACAGAAAGAATTATCTTTCATGTTAAATCTGTACTCCCATGCAGTGGACATGTTTGATTGAAGTCACTAATAATATGTCATTTCCCCAATAAAGTGGTAGGCATTGTTAAATGCAGTTGCCATTGTATTAGACATCTTCTAATAGTCAATGATTAAATAATGTTGTGGGATGTCATTAAATATAAATTCATTATCATCTAAAGTGACAATCACCAGTGTGAAGTGAGACCTTTTATCTCTAATTTAGTTATATTAGTATAAATGTAAAAGACTTTATTGTAATAATATTGCTCTCAAAATGTAATATTCTTCAGTTTTGTCATTATTACTAACAATCTATGCACTGCATTTGCTTTCTTTTATTAATATAAAATACCTTAATTGTTTCTGTGGTTGCTCATGTATTTTAATTTATATTATTCCTTTAAAAAAAAAAGTTAAATAAAAAGACAATGATATTGGTGAATTCATAAGAGTCCTAAAGCTTGTTTTTAAAACCACAACAGCAAATTTACTCATAAATTAAAAATAAATAAAATATAAAACAAATAAATTGTAATAATGTTTGTGAAATGGCATGGGCAGCTTTGGAAACACACATGGTACTGTTAGAAAATTTGAGATTAGTTGTATAGAAAGATGTCTGTGTTTTGCAGGTTGTCCTAAGTCCGCTCAGCATATCCATGTGCATAATTATGGCGATCAGACTGCTAGATACACTGGTTCTACATGCCATCTATGTCAAGATTATTACAATCATATTGCTGCTCTTAATTAAAAATCTTCAAGTAATTACATAAAAACATGTGCCAAAATATGAAATTTGAAAAATCATTGATTATATATTTTCTCTGTTTTATATGTAATTGTTAATAGTGCATTAGATAACACTTTATTATGCAGGTGTGAAAAAAGGGCAAAACACTTTTTGAAAAAAATAAGTGTCAAAATTATTTTATTTTTAAAATAAGTATTTTTAAAAGGTTTGTTGTTATGATCTGTTGCATTAAACCAAAGCTTAACAATTTTGGATTTACTGAAAAGAGTTGTTATATAATTAACACATGTATATGAAAAATTATTGATATATGTATTTATAATGTAATAACAATAATCTAATTCTGAAAATACTAAAATGATAAAGAAACATTATTTTTTATTAATATTTCCTACAGTGCTCAGACCAATACAATTCATATATAAGACATCGTATGTTGTCCAACAACATTTCAACTGTAATATAACCACACAAAAAAAAGCAAAAAATAAAAAACCACACAAAAAAACAAGTATAAAAATTAATGTAGCTTGTTAAATCAACAATTTAAATGTTAATTTGTAATAAGAATAATTTTTTAATGTATCAGCTGAAATAAATGTAATTTTTGCTGTAAGGATAATATAAATTTAAAAAAAAGTTTCATTCAAAAATATCTATGTAAAAACTTAACTGGCTGTGGATCAACTTTTTAAAAACGTAATTTATTTGCAAAACTTGCTTTATCAATCATGCTATTCTGTATCTCAGTTTTTGTTTTTACAAATATAACTAAACCTCTTGTAGATGCAGCATGCTTATAGATGTTCTCAAATAATTCTTCCACAGCCTATTATTAACTTCTAACAGTAGACAAGAGAAATAACTTTGTCTGCAATAATCTCAGTTATAAAGACTGAATTTATTCAAATTCAAAATGTATTTAAAGATTTATAAACTGATTATAGATTTCAAGAACTGTTGATATTGAAGCAAAACAAAATGAAAATGTTCTGGGCTATGACCAAGCATTTTCAATGTACTGTTATTTGTATTGTGTATACTATTAAAATATACTAAATATATGGTTTAATGATAACTCTGTATTTGTATAAAGCTTTGGTTTGTAATAAGTACTTAAACATGTTATTGATAGAAGTAATTGTTAGAATGTTTCATAGTTTTCATTCTTTTTCAAAGTTAGATCAATACTGACTTGTGCTATATATTCTCAGTCTGGAATTAATTTTAAACATAAATATTTTATGTGAATATTTTAAACATAAATTCAGAATCCTATTTTTAAACATTTATTTGGTTTACATTTTAAAATAACTGATTACCAATAATTGCTTATCCTGATTTAAGTTTGGTAAGATTTATTTTAATTATAAAATGTCAATTAAAACAAACTTGGACATAGGCAGATCCTGGGATGGTCACAAATTTAGATTTTTTCCCTGTTATAATTTGGTCATAACTAACTTTGGACACCCATATCCAATATTAAAAATATTTGAAATATCTTTGGACACTCTTCATCCTAAATTGGTGAACCTAGTTTTGTTGGAATATCATTTTGGGTTGAAATAATACAAAATGAAAACAGTGTTAAAAATTCACTTACGTAATTATTTTTATTTTGGCTCTTTCTTTAATAGCATGAGACTTACTGTCTCATATATTGCTAATTGCTTCATTGTAAGTTGTTTTAAAAGCATCTCATCTATTTAACCATAAATATATTACTGACTGAGAAGAAATAGTAATGTAAAAATTAGACTGAGCACTAAATACATTGCAAGAACTTGTTACAGATAGAATGATTTATGTACAATATGAATTTTGTATTCATACATTTTTTACTAGTCATATCATAAACTTTAGTTTATGTGTCATGTAAACATTCTTCAGTAAAGTGTAAACTTTTCATATTAGTTGATGTAAGAGTCTACAATACATTATATTTATATTTTTATAACATTTTTATTAAACTTTTTAATATTCTAAAGCTAATTACAATTTACTTAAAATTTCATTTATTTCAATGCATTAAATGCAATTTAGCATAAATTTACAATTTTGGCATAATTGTTTAAATTACATTTATTTATTATTTTTCATTTTTGAAATTAATTATAAACTTGTTAAAGAGCTGATGTGAAATTAATTATAACTTGGTGTATTGTTGACTCCTTTGATACCAAAACTGTTATCTTTACAACTGTTAGATATTTTCTCTTTTATGATTACTCTTGTTGGACAGCACATGTAAATCTGTTTAAAGATAATTTTCATAATTTTATAATAAATATTTAACTAAAATGAATAAGATTTTGTTTTTTGTTTAAATAATTGAAAATGCTTTGAGTTCTTGGGCTGTACCAAAAGTAATCACAAAAAAGAGATATTAATCTGACAAGTTTAAAAAGTATTTTTGTTGTTTTTGCAAATTTGTAACTAGTGCTCAGTTTACTGTTTTACTAACTGCTTATATTTCTCTGTGTTGTGATTACTTTGTTACTGTTCAAGCATCTTCCATAACTCAAAGTATGATACTGATAATATGACTTACATGTTTCGTATCATGAAGGATCATGCTTGTATCTATCCTGGACAAGCTCCTCAGTAGGCTGGGCTCTTTGCTCAGGATAGAGAAAAACTGGGTTGCGTTGAGGATGAAATTGCTAGCTTGACTTCTTTTTAAAGCTTCATATTAACCCAAATGAGAACGGATTATAAGATGAAAACAAATGTGCTCTAGAGGCATTGTTAAATAAAGCAAACTTTACCAATGAGAATGTTTGGTACCAGTTAAATTGCTACATAGCAACTGTGTATGCTAACCTATCCTGAACACAAGGCTGAAATGTCATGCATCTGATGTACTGATATTGTGGGTATGAGGTAGTGGTGGATTCATTCTATATTTGGTATCACAACAAATCAGAGACATGTGGATGCAGCAGTTCATGTATTTAGTATCATTTTACCAATTTCACAAGAAGAGATATACAGCATACAATGTGCTGCATATTAGACAGGCTCATCTCTGTTAATGAAGATCATGGGAATCTTAAGTTGGCTTCCCATAAAAAGACTTCAAATTACATGTACTAGTATAGGATTTAAAAAAATATATTTTATATTCTACTGATGTACATCAGGCAGTATCTATCAAAAATGTAATTTTCCTATGTCCAGATAATAATTATATTATATATTAGCATTAAGTTGAAAATTAATTACTCACTTAGAACAGTGTGAAAAATGCATGATAGAAAAAATTGAATTTTTGTTTTAAGCTTGAGGGTATACAAATGAATTCTGGTAGAATTTGATTAAATAATAAGCCTGCTGGAATCATATGAGAGAAGTTTAATGAGATAGTATGATAAAAGAAACCTGCTGCTGTCACATAGACTGCACTTTCCCAAAGCACATACAATAGCCTTTGCTGGACAAGTCATACACTACTTGGTGGAACCCATTGCTTTTAAATAATTCATTTTACAAAATAAAATATTACACAATTGCAGTTCCTTTTTGCCAGCAATTTGTTTCTGCCAAATTTAATGATCTACCCCTAACCTGGACTGTATATTAATAGATCTTAATGATACATCCCAACACCCTTTCAAAATTCTTGGATCTACCAGTGCTGTTTCAGCAGATGTTTGAAAAGAATTATAATTGGAAAATGGCTGTTAGCATTACATAAGTAAGTTAAATAGAAAATCAAAATGAAGAAACATGTTTGTGCTAGACAATCCAAGGGATTTAATTCTAGATGATTTGGAGCATGAGATAAAACGCCTACAGCAGGATCACCTGCGTAAAATGTACGACCTGCAGAAGGAGATCGAGAGACTGAGAGGAGAGACCTATCTCGCTCGAATTCGAAATGATTTCGACCGTGAGCCAGCAAGAATCATCATCCAACAGGAACCAGCACCAGCAACTATAATCCAGCAGGCACCACAACCACAGGTACAACCTCCACCTCCACCTCCACCACCTCCTCCTCCACCACCTCCTCAAGTGGTTCCTGTAAGTACGGTAGGTCTCAATTTCTCACACATTGTTCACCTAGACTAGCCCACAGTAAAAATAATGGATGTAAGGGCAGGATGACTGCAGATTGATGATTGATGCTAAAAGTAATGTATAAAAATCCCCAAGACAGCTGGAAATTCCTGTTTATTAAGTTTTTATTTGTGGTAACAAATACAATCTATCATCAAAATGTTATTTATTTATTTTTTTAAATTGATTTATTATTTATTTATTTTATTCATGCTAATTTATTATTTATTTGCTTTATTTTTTATTTATTTGCTTTATTTTTTATTTATTTGCTTTATTTTTTATTTATTTGCTTTATTGAAAATAATTTTTTTTAAGTTAATTACGTATTTGTTGTACTTAATCTTAATTGTTTGTTTGTTTCTTTCTTTTTTTATTTATTTATTATTTCTTTGCTTGCCTTTGTTGCATTCTTTTATCTGTCAATCACATGACTTCCATTTCCATATGATATCCCAGACCTTGTCTTTCCACCCAAAATAATTATCTAACTTTTGTGTTTATCTGTGAAACATACTTACCATTTTTCAACAGATATGATGTGGACTCAACTGACTACCAAGTATTTGGTGATTACTTCAACAACTTATAATCAGAAAGCATTAGTGGAATAGAAGATAAAAAATATATTATATCTCATTTTAATTCATGAATTTGGTGTTTGGTTTTTAAATACTAATGTATTTTAGCTTATTTTTATGTCAGAAATAGCAAGATAAACATCTTAAAAACATGAATAATGTTAGATCATTTATTATCGTCTCCAAAACTGACACCATGAGGATATATATTTGTAATGAAATATGTGTTGGTGAAAATTATAAATGAACAAAGCTGAATGTTGGTGATATTGTGTGAAACTAATTTAATAATTTTATTGCATTCCTAAAGTAATGATAAATATATTAAGTTTTCTTAAAGTTAAAGTTTCCTGGGAAGGTATTTATAAAATATTGAAAGTTGAGATAGTAAAACCGATAAAACATTTTATGATCTGTTACATAACAGGCCTATAGGAACAACTTGGGGAGTGGGGGAGCTCTGATGGACCGGATACAAACTTTATATAAGATTTTGGTTACAACAGTAAACATTAAGGTGTAAAAAAAAAAAAGGCTCACAAGTGGGTTTTGGGGGGGCTCATACTTCCCCAGTCCCTCAGTTCCTAAAGGCCTCTATAATGAAAATGTTTGCAAAAATAATTTATTGTACAGCTTTGGTCTGAATCTAATTCATATGGAGTTGTGGGAATTTTATAATGTTATCACCTGGAAGTAGCATATGTAGCAGTAGTAAGTGCTAGTAGTAGTGATAGTACATATAGTAGAAATGTGCATAAAGAATGACAAATGTATTGTTAATCAAAGCATTTGGTTGAGATATTGTATGTATATAGTTTGTGTTTTTATTTATCTATCTCTATAAAGTATAATGGAAAATTTATTTTGCTATAGATGTTGGCAATGTAATTAAAGTGAATTTTACATTCCACTGCTGGAATTAATTGTTTGGCTTATCTACTAAACAGATCATTATTCTCAGTAACCATTTGTCCACATTTTACCTGTTTGTAGCATTCAGTAAAGTATTATTGTAATAAACTATTAAAAATTAAACATTTCAGTGGAAGTTTATTATATATAAACTTTTGTTTAATTTGAAAACATTTTTAATTATAAATAAGTTGCTATAATTATAATTATGTGAGCAATTGGTTTTAAATTGAAAAAATATGCAAATTAATTTTAAGCTTTAAATGTTGGTGTCTTATGGGCCATTCACAACTCTTGACATTTTCATTTTCATATTCCCACATACATACAAATTATCTGAACCTCCTTCCCTCCACCAAAAATTTGTATAATAAAAATGTTGATTTTGGGAATGATTTGAATCAGATTTTAATAATAAATATAAATTCATAAGCTGGCTTATTGAAAATGTTGATAACTGTGAATGACCCTTTAAACATATTTCTAATACATATATTTGTGCGATGCTTCAAATATACATTAACATTAATTTCAGAGAGTTGTTAATGTCGACAACATGCAGCCGTATGACCAGTAGTAAGTATTTTCTATATTTTAACTTTATTTGTTTGCTGTTTAACACAAACAAAAAAGGTTTAGTGTATTTATATTAAAAACCATTTGGTATGAGATGTTTTGTTAATTTCTTTCTGTAGACAATGCTTTAAAGAGAAGATATTAATTTTATAGTCAGTTAGGAGGGTAGTTAAAAATGATATTGTGTAAAATTGAAATCAAAAAGGAAAAACTAATATTTATAAAATATTCTATCTCTATAATACATGTATAAGTAAGTTTATTTAGTACTTAGACAAAGATGTAAGAATATGTTTCATGAATGAAAGTCTAAATAAACTCTACATTTTAAAACAAAATGTTTTAAAATAAAAGTCATCGTTATTGTGTTGTATTAAAATTAATTTATTATATGTAGAGATTACTTTAGGAGATCTCATAGGGTACCATTTATATTACAAGTGTATTTTCATTCATACATAATGAGTGAAAGCAAGTTATGTATGATTTAAACACATGAGTTGTAATATAAACGATACATTACAGGATCAAGTTTTGTAATCTATTTATTACACCTCACTGTTGTTTCCATAACGGGCAATTACTTTCCTTTGAAACTGAAAACACTGAAGGAAAATAAAAGAGCACAAGGATTAAAATTGTGCTTACACTGGTGCATTCCTTTCTGATTACAAATGCATACAACTGCATAATAGTTGTATTGTTTTTAAAGTACACTACCTTATGAAGAGAAGAACCAAAAAAAATGTGGCTAGTACATGTAGATGCAGTTTTTGAATAAGAATAAATATAGTCCTGTTGATCACCTGAGCAGAGGTCATGACCTCACAAAACCACTAAAGAGTCCACCAAAATTTATCCCATGGCTGTATCCTCTATTGTGGTGTAATAAGGATTTTTATTATTATTTTTGATTAAAGAAAAGGATAATTTATATTACTACAATTTGATAAAATGATAATCATTTAAGATGCATGTGGGTTTTTTTTGCATTATATCTTAGTAATACATTATATTTTAAAAATATTTGAAAGTTTAATGTTTAATAGCTTATGGATATTGGCAAAATTGTTAATTTCCTGCTTTCTAGAAGACACTGCCTCTTTCTCTGTGTACATGCACGTACATATATATCATTGTCTTACATAAATTATATCTTAATGAGATTTTGGCATTTTAAAATTAAACATATGACATTTTGAAATGAAATTTAAATATTATACATTAATTTATTTGATATCTACTGTATCCCATCCAATATTAATTGTGAATAAAAAAAAAGTCTTAATTTGAAATATTATTCATATATTCTTTTATGATACATGTACTTGCAAATTATTACCACTGTAGGTATATAATAATTTAAAACTTGTTGATTGATCATTAAAATGTTGTTTTTGTATCACTGAAAGCATATACGTGTATGTACATTATATTAATTTTAAAAGTTGATGGTTTGCCAGTTTCTAACCATGTTTTAACTGATTTGTGTAAATAAAACTCAATTAATTTTATTATTTTTATCTTTGTTTAAAGTAGCTGATCCAGCTTGTTGGCCTTTGTAACTTTTATTTTGGCTACCAGTACCTTTTTTTGACAGTAATTAAGCAGTTCATGTAATTTCTTGCTTAAAATATATGATTGAAATGATATAATTATATTTAATAAAAGACTTACAGGGCTCTCACTGACCCCCAAAAGGTGTCTTTTGTAGCATGGAACTCGGACAGTGACCCTCATGTTTTGAATCTTTACTTAAAATCCTATTATGTGACTATTAGGATTTCACTAAAATTCTGAATTGACTTCCAGTGGAGACAGTCCGGCAGGTATCCTGGACTTACAAATCTCAGTATATTAAATTAATGGCTATACAAGGCTGATTTTCTTCTTTCAACTTGTTTCAAAACTGCTTGATAATTGAATAAAAATACATTATATATCCCACATATTTGTTTTTGTTGTCATCCTAAATTATAATCATACATTTTAAAATTATCCATCATTGTCTCCTACATTTTGAAGAAAAAATTGGAAAACATTTTGTTTTGATTATCTTACCTTTCTCACATTATTCCAGCTATTTTGAAATGGTTTCTCTTCATAATGGTATTGGTAATGTCTCTAATCCAAATATTTTTAGAGTTACGTTTTATCCATCATTTGTTTGCAAATTAAACCATGAAAAACAGAAAGTACCTTCCCCAAAAGAATTCTAATATGATTATTCATTAATGTTACAAGTCCAAATTATTAGCAACTGTAAAGAATTATACATTACTTAAATTTCTTGTTTAGAATATTCATTTTTCATATCTCTTGGCCTTTACTTTGAAGATAGAAATGTTTGTCCCAGAGGGGCAGATTAAGATTAGTACACTCTCAGCAATCATCCTTTTCTGTATAGATAGGAATGTTTCATAACATAAATACTGACTGTGTATAGGCAGATCCAGGTGTATCTAGAAGATCCTGACCTTCTCCTTCAGCTAGCAGTTTTCCCCCATTATAAATTTGTCATAACTAATACCTTTAAAATATCTTTAGACCAACCTCACCACACAAACACCCACCCTTCTAAAATGTGTATGTTCACCTATGCATATTTTAATTAATATAATGATTTTTATTTTATAGTTTTTTTGTAATACCCAATATTTTAAGTTATTATATAAATTCAAATTATTATTCATTTTAATGAAAAAAGCAGTCATTAAACCTCAAATGTTACAGGCTACATAAGTTGGATTTCCTCCTTTAATAATATCAGTACATAAGGTCACACAATCGCGATTATTTGAAGAGAGTCGAGGTTGTCGGAGTTTCGTTTTGCAAGTAAATTAGACCTCACTGCCGGTTTCAGTTCTCAAGTAGAACCAGTTGAGACTCAATTGGATCCTCCAGAACCATGGAGCAGCGAGCCTCGACCGACACCGAGGCCATACATGCACACTTGGGTGTCAACTCAACACCGTAAAGTCACCGAGTTCGGTCCGGCCACTGACCTCACTAAATAGAGTAAGTGTCAGTATTTTCAGTCATATACTTGTAGTCATAAGTTCAGCTAACTTGATCCAAAGTTTTAAAACAATTTGATATATAAAGAGATTCCATTAAACCATATGCAATGTCATTTAAAAAAATAATAATAATAAATAAATGTAATGTTTTGATATTGCTGTCAAAACGTGTTTTGGGAAGTTTGAGATAAAACGGTTCTGAAATACAGATTTCAGACTTTAAAAAAAAACAATTACAGATGATTTTTTGTCATGATGTGAAAACTTGTATAAAATGATAATATTAATATTGTTGAAGATTTTTTTTGGGGTGGGGGGGGTTTAATTTGTTTACTTGATTTGTAATAAACAAATCAGTTAACACATGGTTAGAAAGGTTTCAAAGAAAAACAAAACCATTTTAGACAAGTCATTGCTTAACTTATGACCATAAGTCTGCATTTTATTCTTAAACTTTGTGTCAAAAGAGTTATGTTTTGGGGTGTCATTAAACTTCACTTGCAATTGTGGTAGGGGATCCTATTGTAGCACCTTTTACATTTTAAAATATTCTGAGAATCATTATAATTCTTAAATTAACATTGGAGTTATTTTTAGATAGACCAGATTTATCTTTTTTTAATAAGGTTCATGAAAGCCCAGATGCATTAGAGATTGTTTGAAAAATATGTCTTTCGTCTACCATATATATTGGTATTTCAAAGTAGTGATTTAGTCTGGTCTTGAATTAATTATCAATGATCAATACTGTTAAAATGAGGTGTTTATTAAATTATTATGTATTAAATTAAGGATAACAAAAATATTCTGAAGTCTTGAAATATTGTTTTAGTATTTCACTTAGTATAGTTCTTTCACTCTTTCTGGCACTGCTTTGTAGAGCTGGCATCCGTATATCCAGTAGTTGTGTTTTAAGTTCTCTTAATATCCTACTGAAAACAATTTAGGGAACACAATATATGATATAAAAATAAAACATTCTTCGTTTAAGTTGTTTCTAACAAAGACCCTTTTACAGTCATGCTATATGAGTAAATGCCCAGTCATATACAATTTAATCCAGATCAAATTTATAATTTTCTTACAGTTTGTTTTATGAAAGGACAAAACCAAAAGATGTGAAAATAATTAGATATTCAATGATGCTTTCATAATTATTGTTTTGAATATCCATTTTTACTTGTGATAGTCATGGTTTATCTCTGTTAATTCTACTAATCTTGACTTATCTGATTATCCAATTTTAAGAATAACATAAAAATTGCTTTGGTTGTAAGGTGGCACAAAGTTTTCATGATATTTTTTAACAGTTTGGAAATATTATACTTTGTTTATTAGAATTTAAGTCAGTTAACAATTTGATGCAAGGTCTGGGTCAAAAGATGTTTGTGTTCCCTGAATATTTTTGACTAACAAACTTTTATTTTACAAATTAATGCTAGTGAAATTACTTACTGATTGTTTTGTTAACAATTGTGTGACTTGTTGATTTTATTATTTATTATTATAAAAATATTATTATAAAAAATATTATTATTAATAAATATTATCTTTATGATACTGAGCTAATTTTGAATATGCAAACAGAAAGCCTATGACACTTAATTTATGTATGTGTAGCAACTAATTATTTTAAATTTTGTGTTAAAGTTCTTTGCTTTATATATGTAGTAACATGATGTTTTAGGTAAGCCACACCTTTAATTGGTACTTTGTTAACGACATTGGACTAACTTTATATGGTGGTTAACTGTTTTAGATATTACTATTTTTAAAATACAGTATTTTAGGTAATGTTTTTCTGCAATTTAAAGTAATACTCTTTTAAATCATTTAAGGTAAAATTGTTGGTAATATTATTTAAGGTACTATTTAAGGTAATACTGTTTTGGATATTACTATTTAAGGTAATACTGTTTCAGATAATACTGTTTTATGTCATATTATTTTAAGGTAATTCTATTAGTATTATAAAATTTTAAGTAGCCATGTAAGGTAGCATTTTAATTTCAACAGTATTTGTTATGGGTTTTTTTTAAATATGCTAGTATCTACAACATTTTCAAAATTATATTTGAAAGAGAAAAATAAAGATTTTATTTTACATTGTAATTGTCTTTAAAATAATAAAATGTCCTCATTCCTGGCTGTTGGTACTGGTTAAATACAATTATTTATCAAATTATCATTGTGTGACTTCAGAAAGATAATAAATTACTAAATATCTAAAAAAAATCTCAGTTTTCTCATAAAACATTACAATTAAATTAACAGTTATACATAATAACTGAGATACTTTAAGTTATAATTGACCATTTGTTTCACTGTTGTGCTATGATATTTCACTTTCAGTTTTCACTTTCATGCACCTGACAGAACCCATACTGTTCACGGGTATTAATGACATACATAATTAATTGCATTGCTTCAACTTAACAATTGATTAATAAAAGCAGATTAGATGAGACTAATCAAAGAGAATATTGAAGAAGTTCAGTTAAGGATTGAACATAAATATTTTTCTATTTATGGTATGCAAGTATGGACTGAAAAAAAAGGTGTCACGGTTCATACAGAAATATACTGTTCAAAATAAGCAGGGGATGTTTAAACATAACACAGAATAACAAGAGCAGTGTAATAGTAATGAGAGGTAAAGCAAAAATCAAAATGTTTATGCTATGGTAAAGTGGTATGACCTAACCAAACCCTGGCAGCAAGAGCTGACTTTAGAAATTCAAGTTAATGAATTCCATAGTAATGGGTGAGCCTTGGTGGTTCAGTAGTAGGACACTGGAATCTCAAGCTGAAGACAGTGGTTCAAAACCTGTTGGAGACTGGCTCACATATGATTGTTGACAGCATGTTAAAATTACCATGTGTTTGACATCCAATTGCCAGTAATTAATAAATTAATGTGGTCTAGTGATATCGTTAAATAAACCAAATTAAAAAAATCATTAATGATGGGTGTAAGCATTGCAGTTCTGTAATCATGCATTTGAATAAGAATTTGAGTGTATCCTGTTCAGTTTCTGTTGTGTGGTATCTAAATCTGGAAAATGTTCAGTAATGGGAAGGTATAACTTAGTATTGGCCCTAATGGTGTTAACTTATTTCAAGATTTGTATCACGTTTCAGTCGATGATATTTGAATTCAAATAACCCTACTTATTTTGAACAGTATATGTAATAATTGCATGTAGTTATGATGTAGTCACCATAATAATAACATAAATAATAACTGTTAGTAGAATTCTTTTATTGCATGTTAGTACTTGTTTCTTTTTATATTTTTCATATCTATAGATATTTTTTTTGTTTTTTATAATATTTGCCTTTGTAAAATTATGCAATAATACTTAATGCTTTTTCTCTGTTCTTTTATAAGTGAAAAATACTTATGGTCAGTTCTTATCATTAAATTCTGTTGCATAATTTAATAAAAACAGATGTTTTAGGCCCAATTTCTCGTTAACAGTTCAGCCATGATCTACAGTTCAACCCATTCTTTTAACTCATGTGGAAACAGTTTGAACTAAGAATCGAGGTTGAACTGGCAATGAGAAATCAGCCCTTAATGTGTGTGGTTTAAGAATGGAAACTTGGTTTACGACACACTAATATCAGTTAAATCTAGAATCTATACAAACTGTAGTGCTATGTTTATCAATCACGATCTTTGGTTTCTCTGATTGTTGTAAATTGAATAAACACAAAGATGGGTTATTTTTTTATGTTGAATTAAATAACCTATTATTAATGGAACACTGAGAATAATTAGTTTTTATTTATTTGTTTATTGCTTGTTGTTTCATTTTCATTACTTTCTTTAAATATTGGTTGCTATTTATCATCACTCCCAAAACAAACAAATGTCCATCTATTTAAATTTCTGTCAACATTATTTTTTTCTTAATTACAAACATTTCATGAAGATTGTCTAATTAGTTTGGAATTTACATTTTTGGTAACATTTCTGATTACCAAAATATGATGTGTATTTCATATTATTCTGTTTAAATTTAATATATGTTAGCATTAATTACATTTGACAATCAAATATTTATTAAAAAAATAATTTGTTTATTAACAATAATAATTATTGTATTTTGTTTAATGCTTGATGGTGTTGGTAATAATTTGTATTACTAAAATGATATTTAAATTTATTGTTTTCAAAATCATATAAATTAACGTTTTTCACAAATATGTGTCTATATTATAAAAAAAAATTATATCTTTATTTAAACTTATGTTCTTTTTTTTATTAAAATCATCTTCTAATTTTGGAAAAAAGGTCTTTTATATTTTATATAAATCTTTTCATAAATGTCTGATTTTCCCATTATCTTCTATGTAGTTTTGAGTTAGTAATGAATTATTAAACTATAAAATAGAATTTAAAAAAATGATATTACAATATTTGTACAATTTATTATACCTATACATTTATACATTTACTGTAGCTTTTTGGTAAATTTCTTACTAAAATCACATCTTTCCGTAACTTGACAATTTTTTAAATTTTTTATTTAGTAGTTAAGCTATCTTAACTTTTGTATAACTGTTTGATAATAAATCAGTTTGCTTTACAATTACATAAATAATGTCTTCTGTTTCAAATTAATATTTGACTAATTTTGTATAAAAGCTTATTTTAATTTAACATTTATTTAAATGCATGTTTAAAAAATAACTTGATACTAACCTATAAAATAATTTAACACAAGATATTTGCATGTTATACTGACTGATACAGCATCTAACTGAAAATTAATTTTATATGTGTAAACAGATAGTATACTAAAAGTAACATAATTATTGGATGGGAATTTAATATAAAATACATTTACTAATATATTTTTCTTTTATCAGTGTTGCAAAATTCATTCTGGAAAAGAAATAGACAAGTTTATTTGAGTTTTCATTGTGGCAATAACAGTAAAAAAAATATTTATTTTTTTAACTTTGGGTACAGAAAGATATAACACTTTAAAACATTTAATTTTATTATAAGGGAGGATATTCAAAATTATTTTAAAATCAAAGGATTGAAAACATTTTATTTTGAAGTCATAACTAAAGTAATAATGTTTGTTGTGACTTAATTTGGGACATTCAGGATTTTTTTAGTTTGACTTTTGACAGTATAAGATATATCTATGCATTCCATATTCATAATGCAACTTATACTGCGTATAATTGGTCAGCATCCTTTTAAAAAGCACTATTGTATTGTGATTTGTAATTTTTAAAATTCATGAATTTATCCAAATAAATTCTATGTCCTTGTTAAACTGTAAAATTTAAAGTTGACTTCACAATGTGTTTTATTGTTACTGGAATCTGTACCATTTTTTTGAATTTATTTCAGCTCCCGTCTGCCAGTCAGAGCTTACAGCAATGTAGATTTATTGACTTCACGAGGCCCTAACTGGTCTACCATTCTTGACTGAGTCTGACTTTGACAAACATTAGAGAGCAAGACAGTATCATTACCTTTGTTTTGCTCAATATTTATTGTGTTTAGGACTTTTTTGCTATTTTTATTGTTATTAGGAAATAGGTTTTTATTTAATTTATATTGGTAATATTTTAGAAAAGAATACATTTATATTTTCAGTCCTATGCTGCCCCCACTGCAACCCATAAGGTCATACACCAACATTGATCCAGGCACATACAGACGGCTTGACTGGCCAACCAATTTACAGGATATGCGTTAGTGAAATATGACAAAACATCCCACCTAAAAACCAAAGAATATAGCCAATGATTACTACATCATACAGTTCAAGCATAATGATCTGTAAAACATTCAGCTTCCTGACCTTGCCATATGATTAAAATTTCCACATTATACAATCCATTTACTCAGTAAACATCAGAAGTTGGTCACTCAATTAAAGTATGTATAATTTAAAAGAAATTATATAAGCCATGTTTCTTTCTGTTTTTTGTTACTTAAAAGGTCAAAAGTTGAAATCTTTACCAGATACTTAAGTTAAAAATGTTTTTGTCAAGATATATTTTTTATATTTTTGAAAGCAGCTGTTATATTATAGTTAAAAATATTTTGGTTAAGATATATTTTTGAAAGCATGAATTGAGAAGGGAATCTTTATTTGAATTTGATGTTTATGCTTGAATATTTTTCTGTGCAAGCTTTAAAAAATAAAATTACTGTACCTTTAGTTTGTATGTATGCTTTGAATATACTGTTGAACTTTAATTACTCAAAACTTTTAATGGGTCAAAAACTTCAGTCACCCCAAAGAATTGACCAATTCAGGAGATGAAAATAGTGCATTGTAATATCTGTAAGTTAGATATGAAGCATTGGGAACAGCAGAAACTTTAATAGTCTATCAGGTCTCTTTTACTTAAGATTGATTTAGAATGTTATAATGATTCTGTGAGTTACAGTTGTCGACATTAGACACTCAAGTCGAAGACTGGGGTTCAATACCTGTCAGAAGCTGGCTCAGACTTGACTGTAACAATTTTACTAATGTTTGACATCCAGTAGCTGAATGAATCAGTGTTCTATTTTGGTGTCATTTAAGCAACAAAAAAACACATGATTATGATTCTGTCAAACTCATTTAAAAAACTAAAAATATGTCACTGACCACATGAATTTTGAATATCAATGTATAACTGTATACATGAATATTATATTAAGGAATGTTTTTATTACCAATATACAACTGTTTGTTTACATTTCTATTCTAAATACTTTTTAATTTTATTACTTTGTTTAGAAAAGCAATGATCTTAAAAATGATGGTAGTAATAGTAATTTCTTTTAAATGTTTTTGCTTGTCATTCAACATGCATTTTTTTTATTACATAAGCTGATCTATGTGTATATAGTGAAAAACCTATCTATAGTTTAATTAAAGTCTAGAACAACCCTGTACTATTATGAATGTTTCATCTTCTGACTGTGTTATTTAGAAAATACATAAAACCTTTTTACTATTTGAATTTTTTTTTTGGAAGTGCCCAACTGAATAATCTATAAACAAATAATAACAAAAATAATGTTGTAGTGTTTTTTAAATTAAAAAAAATATATATAATAAATGTACAGATTATAAAAGCTAATAGTTATTAAATATTATTAAATATCAAAATAATACCTTAGTGTTTTTTACGATTTCTTAAAAATATAATAAATGTATAGTATTAAATATTTTTAAATATGTATATAATATATAACAATAATATATATAAAACTTTATTATGTTAACAGCCTTATCAAAATTTACATTTCAAATCACTTTTTTAATTTTTGTCACTGTTGACTTGTGTGTTGACATAGGAAAAAACCAATGTTCTAATGATATATTTTACTGACTTGTAATTATAATATTTGTAAAAAAAACAACCCCACATAGATTTATATTTATTGTGTTGAAATGTCATTCAAAATGTCTTTGATATATAAGCCATTTCATTGGATTTACAAAAATATATTATTACAAAAAATATCAAGTATATCTGATAAAAACAGTCAGTGACATCGCAATGTCAAAATGAAATTCAAACATTATTATGTTTTGACCATTTTAAATGGAATTAATTCATTTGACATCAGTATTAGTTCTAATTCAATGTGATGACAAAGACATTTTCATCTTCTTTGAATGATCAAAACAAATACAGTAAAAAATAATGTCAAACATTTTCTTCCATATTTATATAACAAAATTTTGAGCTGCGTTTGCTGTAATTCTGAAATCATTGCTAAATTAAAGGTTTTCTTATGTAGCAACTCACATCTTTATAATTTATTAAGGCATTTTTATTACTAAAAGAAATTTAATGAATATTTACCTAAACCTTTAATATTGAACTCTTGCTGAAAGTTTGTTTTGATAAAAGTTTATACAAAAGTTTATTTTAATAAAAGTTAATACAAACACTGAACATTTATCAGTTCTGTCCTTTCTATACTGGACATACACTTGATCACTTAGAATGAGTACCTTGTACAACATACTTAAATTTTTATTAGCTAATAAGACATTCATTTTATACCATGTCCAAATCTGCCACAATATTAAAGTTAAAAAAGAGAGGTACATTGTCATTATAATAAAGCTTTTTTTTAATCTTTGTTATTATTAGTACATCAATGTATATATATATTGTACACCTGTACTTAGCTGATATATATTTTTAGTCAAATAATTCAGTCATTATGTATGTAATTAATTTTTAGCATATGTGTATATTCTGCTTTGTTATAATGTTTCATCTTTCACATTTTTGAATAAAGCTTTGTAGATTATATGTTTTATTGTTTTATTTATTATTAGGATCAATACACTGAATACTGGAAATATTTGGAATAATTAATTCAAATTATGTTTTAATGCATGGAAAATTTGCAATTGGTATAAACAATTGGTTACGAAACTGGCAATACCATACAGAACATCTTCAAAAAAATTATTTCAAGAATGAGCCCAGGGCACAAACATTTCTGAAGTCTAGATTCAGATCTTAAAATTAATGTTTGTGCTTTAACTTCATGTATTTGTTATGGTGTTAAGTTTAAGTAATGTCTATGCTTTTAAACTTTATTAACCACATGAATTGGATATATTACATTGAAGTTAAAAAACACCAGAAAACATCTGTACCTTTGATTGCAGAATATGAAAGACCTAACAAAGGATTAAGCAGTGAATGAAAATGACATCTGCATATTTGTTTTAATTTTGTTTTTATTAGTACGGGCTTTGTTATCTTCTACGACTTTGTTCTAAATATGGATCCCAGAATCACAGCTATTCGACTGATCGTTGGACTTCACAGCAGCACTGCAAAAATGGGTGAACCTACTTACCTACCAATGGTGTACACTGAACCATCAACACGACAGAATGTCTACAACAGTATTTGTAATGCTGTCATTGGAGCTCGTCAGCCAGTCCCAGCGTAAGTCACAAATTTATTTAACATATTTATTTTAAAGTAAAATAAGGACAATCTTCATTGTTAATCTGCAGCTAGTATATAAAAAAACTGGTATGTAATGTCTTATCTCTGAGAAAGTGAATATAAAAGTCTTCTTTGAGTTAATAAAAAAAAAAATGCATATGTGGTGCCCTTTAGACCATATGTAATGAATGACATATGTTTGACATCAAGTAATTACAGATGTGCTGGGCTGTCATTAAACAAATTCTTTCCAACGTCATCATAATTCACTTACTGCAAGTTACTAGTATTCATAGGGATTATTTAAATTAAGATGAAAATACATATAACAAAACAATAAATATGTATTAAATATCGATTTACTTTAGGTTAGTTTTATATTTTTAGATTTTGACTCTCAAGTGGAAAACAGTGGTTCAAAACACGTCAGAGGCTGGCTCACATTATGTGTCAAAATTAACAAATGTTTGACATCCAGTAGTCAATGACTAATAAATCAATATGCTCTAATAGTGTCATATAATTGTGTTTTTTTAAATAAAATTATATCTTTTTCTTTTTCAGATGTCCACCACAGCCTGACCTGGGTATCGTGGTAGAACTACAGGTCCAGGGAGGCCCAGCGTCTGAACACGACACTCAGCGACTGATAACTCGAGCCTGGACCAAGATCCCACTCTTTGACAATGGAAACCGACTTCTTGCTGGACGATACAAGATGCCATTCCGCAATGTTCCCATCAAGCCATTTATCACCTTCAATGAACTCAATACAATACCACAAGTAAGACAGCATTTATCTTCTTTTAAAAAAAAAAGGTATTTCTTGTTCCCAGATGAATAGGCAATGCCAGGATACCCCAATAATTTTTAACACATAAAGTATGTACATTATAAAAGATACCCTGGACAGACATCTAAGTACATGGACTCTGAACCTCTTAAATGATATCCTCAACAGACACCTAGACACATGCATTATATAGCTTGTAAATGACATCTAAACACATGAAATATCCACACAAAATATGACTTGAATGAGCCACACGTGGATGAAACAGTCATTCTCACAATTTCAAAAAGTCTGTACTAAGGAGTTGCTGAGATATGTTGACAGTTACTTATTCATACAAGTGTTTAAAGGCGGAGGACGGTCAAGTCCTGTATACAAATTTATAGTTAAAATTTAATTTAAAATTCCTGAATATAATCAATATTTTAAGTGCTGTTGGGGTCTGTAAATGAGTATTCTGTTAAAATAGGTAAATGTTAACATTTCTGAATAATCCTAAATCATAAGCATCATAATGTGAATTTTCAGTATGCAGATAGCGAGCTGTACTACCGGATTGTGAACATGCGTGATGCCCCAGCACAGTCGCAGGCCACCATTGCTGCCACCAACAGAGATATGTACAACTTGGCACCACAGGTATGTATATGTCTAATAGTTTGCTCACCTGGCTAAGACATAATATACACAGAGACATGCTTTTAGGCTAGTAACAGAAATATTTAGATCTCTATACTCAATAGAAATACCACTGTTAATGCTGTTATTTCAGTCACTAATTATATTAGCTATGTAACTGTTAATTAATAATTTCAGTAGCTTTTAAATTCTGCCTTTACATTATATATCACATGTCTAAAAATTTCATTTTTCTAACATTTAAATTAATTGAAACACTGAAAGAAGAATAAAATAACATACATATAATAAAAAAATTAATTACGTGTTTTAAAATATCACTTCTCTAACAATGGTTACAGATAAAAACTAAAAAAAGGAAAATGACAATAAATTTTAACTGTATATTAATAATAATAAAACAAATAACATGAAAATAATGAAAACCCCAGTAAAGACTATATATTAATTTGTAAAGTCTGTCTTCCTTTCTTTCCAGGGAGGAATAGTTCTGGATCGTCACCCTGTATCCCCCATCCAAATTCCTCCTCCTCCACCCTCTGTCTCACCCCCAGAAACCCCTCCACTGAGAAGGTATGATTTAAGATTAATTTTTAAAAACATGCAGTTACATGAGTTTGTGTAACAATGATATAATAATAATAATAATAAGTGCATGTGTATATGTATTAACACACATTAATATTACAATGCACTTTAATATGACATTAGTCTAAAAATCTGTCCAAACCAGATTGATTTTGTAACCCATAACTTATGCTACAAAGATTGTCTGATCTCATACTTTGTCAAAATCACTTAATATTTCAGTCTTACCTATAATTGGTAGTGTTTAGACAAATCTGCTCTATTATATTTTAATATTGTCAGTTTAATCCATAATTATATAAACAATATTAATTTTAATAGATTGGCAATCTTGTCACATATATACAAACCTTTCCTCTTTCTTATTAATTTGATTTCTAATTTAGTGATGTTTCCTTTTAACAAATTAGTATTGAATATGAATTAATTTTTAGTCTTTAAATTTCTAAAACTTAAACTATCTTTTATCTAATTATCGTTTTTACTGTTAACAATTTTTTTATTTGAACAGTATTTATTTCTTTGATTATATTACTTATTTAAAAAATTATTCTTAGAAATAGATGTTCTAATCGGTATACTCATAACCACATTCATCTACAAATGCTTTTAAAATGTTCAATGTTTAGACCAAACCACATTTATTTTGTGGCACATGCATTCCCATTTTTTTTTTGTTTTATTTTAAGATCATTGGAAAACTTTTATACCATCAATAGGTTGTATTTTAATTGTATTTCTAGCATTTTTACACTTCGCATTGTTGATGAAATTCATTCTGTTTTCTGTTTAATGTATTTTTAAAAGTGGATCTTTTTTTTAGAACTACATATAATGTCTTTACTGTTTCTTCACATGCTACACACTTTTACCCATTCTCTATAGCAGAGCTTATGCATATACCGGTAGTAACACTGCTAAGAATTTAGTGCATTGCCCACATCATCTGGCAATCCTAGAACTGCCTAGTAGTGGCCACACTACATAGTAGTGGCCACAATACTTTATTAATTATTATCTGCTTTACTATGTACATATAGTGCTTTTGTTGATAGCTTATTATCCCTAGGAGTAATCTATCCACAGATTATGCCACAAAACCAACTGGTGTGCTGGTGTGTATACTGGTAAATTATGTCATAATTAAAATACAGTAGAATCCTCTTAATTGCATAAGCATTTTGCACAAATAGTTTTATGCAATTAACAGGATTATTCCTTTATCAGAAATGCCCATTTAAAATTATATTACTATTCTTGTATTATCTGGTATGAAATCAAAGTATGTTTATCAAAAAGTGATCATAAAATGAGAAATATTCAATATAGAAAGGAATTCTTTGACCATGTAACTTGAATGCTGTAACAGATGTAAAAATAGTTATGGTTACACTTACTTTGTTCTCTTTTTGTGATTATTTGATAAAAATATTAAGATCCTCCATGGTTTTTGGTACTATGAAAGAATTTTTTTTCCTACATTTTCTTGTGCAGTTAACCAGATATTACAAATAAAGCATATGATACTAAAAGAAATTCTTTGTATATATTTGCATACAAATGGCTCTGTGCAGCAGAATACTATGCAAAAAACATGAATATGCTATTACCAGGACTTGACTGTATTATAAACAGGTACAATTTTACAATGTGTAGTGACCCCTTTCAGCAGGTCCATTTGGCTGCTCAAGGTTGGTCATGTAACATTAAAAACATTATATACAAGTGGTTATTACAGAAAATAATGTGATCTTGATTCAACAACCATCTGTAATTAATTTTAAGTAAAACTGAAAATATTTTCTTGATTTCTTGATTGTTTATTTTGTTTATTTATCTTTTCCAGTATTGCATATTGTTTAGTTAGTGATATACTAAAGATGAATAAGACTGTATTTTCAGTTTATATCAGTGTACATTACTATTAACAAATGTCTCTTTCTTTTACAGCAGCCGCCAAGAGATTTTGCCTCCTATCAGGACGTCGATCCCTCCATCAACAGACCCGACGATGGGGTTCCAAGTTGATCGGGTGAAACATGCTGAAGCTGGGGAGGGGAAAGTTAGATTAACTGCTTATTATAAATCTAATGGGAAGGTGAGGAATAAATTATAATTTAATAATAATATATAAATGTAAAAAAAAGATTCAGAATTTTCTCTCTCCTAATATTAAATATCTCTGTAATAATGCAAACTAAATATTAATAACATTCATATGGTGTATGTTTTTCTATTATTTTCTGAAGTTTATCAGTAAAGTCCCATGTGCATGAACATTGTAGGCAAATATACGCTTTTAGTTTACCAGGTATATTAGAAGATATATATTTAAATGCTCTGGTGACATTAACCAGTAAAAGGTTATGGTATCGGTGATTGTTTTGAAAAAAATAAAAATTATTTTATTTTAATATGTTTTTAAATATTTATATTATTTATGAAATCAGCATTCATTTAATTGTTATTTTGTTTCATTATGCAATTATTTATAAGTTTTATAACTTGTTGCATACTGAGTGATCCAAATTTAAATATGGCTACCATGTATTAATTCTAAATTATTATTTTGTTCTTCAGATTGTACAGTCATCTACAAGTCCTGTAACTTGTAGTACGACTGCTGTGAGATCCAATTTTAAATATGGCTACCATGTATTCGGGCAGCAAGAGGCAACATTTCAGGATGTCGCATTCCAGGGGGATATGATTCTCGTCGTGCGTTTCTACCTCAGAAAGAAGCTTCGAAATGAGATGTCAGATGACCTGTTTTTGGAACCTACTTCCCAAGAAGCTTCTCTCTATGATGAAGAAACGCTGGCAGCCTGGACTGCAATTCCGTTAGTTCTAACTAGTATTAAAGGTATGACAATGGATCTTTAAGCATCTCGTGCATTCACTGTAAATTTCCAAACACTTTAGTTATATCAAAACTGTATCTTTGTACAAAACATAGCTATGACAGCATTTACTTATGAATCCTAGTTTAGAATCTTTGAAATTAATATGAAAGGTATGACAAAAGAATTTTAAGCATATTGTGCTTTCACTATAAATCCCTAAACACTTATTATATAAACACTGTATCTTTGCACAAGACAAAGCAATGACATCATTTACTCATGAATCCCAGTTTAAAACATATCATTATTTATTTTATTTAACAATTGCTTGGATATTATTAAATTAAGATTTTTTCTTCAGTTTTAACATTAAAAATTCTAATATCAGCTTAATTCAGTATCAGATCCTGGTGGTGAAACACCTTTTTTCTGTTTTGTGTATTATAATTATTTTTAGTTATAACTGGCTCATCTCTTTTTCTATGCCAATTTTAAATTTGCTAGACTAGTGAAACTAATATTTTAATATGTTGGCATTCATTTCAATATATGAGCAGGGTTTCTAGAACACGGTAGCCAGACGCCCGTGGCTAGTGGTTTTTTGCGATCGGGCTACCAAATAATCACTTTCCACTAGCCCGACGGCTAACAAAAAAAAGAAGAAAACGGAATGAAAAAACTGCAACGAAAAGTGCTCGACATATTCGTTTTGATAAATAAAGTCTGACTATTATTAGCCTGGAACACGTCAAAAAACTCGCAAGAAAACGCAGTAAAGATTTTTGTTTCCGGCAAGATGTCATAATATCTCGGAGAGTGCCAAGTGGGTTCCCTAAAGAGATTTGTTTTCTTCAGGTTAAATCAAATCAAACTTTTCTGTTTTTTTATCTTTAAAAGTACAATTATTATAAGTAATTAATTTATCCATTGTTACCTATTACATTGAAGGTAATGATTATTTTACTTTA
>JAULBS010025241.1:0-24692 GCA_032355785.1 Symmetromphalus regularis
TTCTTTGTATGTTTACAACTATAAATGTATCGTTTCACTATTAGTAATAGATGGTTCAATAAAATGCTATAATTTGGTTCTCCAAGTATAATAACACAAATATCAAGGTTAAAGGTAGCTACAAATTAATTTTAAAGAATAGAAGGTTGTCCCTTTGGTGTGCTAATTAACTAGTATAATTATTATTCATTAGCAGAGATGTACTTTTCTTGTACAGCACACCCTATTGCAAAACCCTATAAAGACTGAGTCTCTTTTCTGATCTCACTTTCGACATAATGTTTTGTTAAAATTTAATTTGTTCTCTTTTTTTCAGTGCTGGAAACTTGAAGTGTCCTGAAGATGATAACACGATAGATTATGCACAGGTTTGTTTGCTTTTTAATTTAGTCTGTGTGTTCTTATCTAGGGTAAAAAGTATGTGACATTTTTTTAATAAAAATTATTGTTGAATATTATTCAGATTTCATACAAATAAAAATAAAAATATTTTGCACCTTTTGTAATGTGATGTCTTAACTGGTATCTTGTATTTTTTATTCAGCCATTATTGCATGTCATTGAGTTTCCTCAATGTCATACATGTGACTAATTTCATTCTGTAATCTTCAGTGATTTGCACATCTGTTTACTGAAACCTTTTTGTTTTGTTTTGTTTAATCATTAATGACTCCACTAGATTAATTAGAGCACATTGATTAATTAATCATCCACCATTGGAAGTCAAACATTTAGTAATTTGAAACAGTGAAAGTGTGAGCCGACCTTTTTAATGAAACCAGTCATTCCGTTCCAACCAGTGGTCCACAACTGGCTTATTAAAGGCCATGTTATGTCCTGTCCTGTCTGTGGGATGGTGCATATAAAAGATCCCTTGCTGCTTATCTGAAGGAGTAGCCTATGTGGCAGCAGTAGTTTTCCTCTTAAGACATATCAGAATGACCATATGTATGACATCCAATAGCCAATGATCAGATAAAAATCAATGTGCTCTAGAGGCGTCGTTAAATAAAATAAACTTTACATGTCATCTGTCTGCATTCTTGTTATGAAACATTAGTATTTGTGGCAAAACTAGTGGAAAATGGTTATCTCAGTAGTGTGGGACGTGTGTGTGAAAACTAAACCAGTTAAACATAATACTTCTTTCAGATCTCAGTGTTTTGATGTGACCACATCCTAGCCTCATAATTCTGAGTAACATGATTATCTTTATTTACTGTTTAATATATATTGCTAGGATACATTGTTTCTGAGTTTTAGAATACATTGTTAATTTAGACTAGAGTGTTTCTTGATACATGTTCTTTTTAAATATTAGTATACAGTTTTTCTTAAAATTATAAGACTTATACATATAAAAGTTTTGTGCAAACATAACAATTTTAATACAATTAAAATACCAAACATATTTTACATTTAAGAAATACTTCAAAGTGCATAAGTATACTTAACCAAAAAAGAAAGTTTGCATGTAATCAATAGTCATTTATTTCATAAACCAGATGACATCCATGACAGAAATACTGGTATTAGATAACCACATAGGAGGAGGTGTGTGTGTGTGTGTGTGCAGTAATATCACAAATTGTGCACACAATGGTTTTTGATTATGGTGAAATGACACATTAAAAGTATATTCAATATTTCAACACGCATACTTTTTTTTGGTTGAGTATATATTTAGCTTACTGTTACTATAGATGGAAATGAAAAAGGAAACATTGTTACTGTCATGTCTTTTCTTATACATGTATAATTCAGTGCAAGTTTAAGTCTACAATATTTTTACATAGAACTGTTCTGTACATTACACCATAAATTAATACTTGATTTTGCTGCAAAGTTGGTTAAATGGTAAATCAGTAATTCATATTTGGCTGAAATAACTTTTTCAAGTTTCTATTATACCATAAATTAATACTTGATTTTGCTGCAAATTAGCATGCATTTCAAGTGTGTAATGTTGTTTAAATGCTAAATCAATCATTCATATTTGGCTGAAATACTTTTTTCAAGTTTCTGATTTTCTACATTTTTTTTACAGTCCTTTTTTTAAATAGTTGCCTTTCAGTACTCTTGCAGTGCATAACTTTACCATTCTTTGAAAATAACCCTTTTTTCTTTAATATGAATTTACAGAAATGTTTTTTTTTCTTTTCTCTCACCTTTATTTGATCTTGCAAATTGGCAGTGAAAGTTGCACATTTGGTATTCTGACAAAGGATATTAAGATTATATTTGTCATTATTTGAAAATATTTTTAATGGTTTTACTTGATTTTGTTTTTATTATAATCAGATAATTTTTATTAAGGAAACACTGGGTGTGTGTCTTCTTTATTTATGGACAAATTTTGATTGCAGGATTCAGCCAGTAGATTTAGTGTCTCATTTGTGAGAGATTAGAATATTAAAATTACTAACAGCATTTATTTATAATGGCATGGCAGTAATAGTTACATGTATATAGTTTATACTTTTAAAAAAGTGGTTTCTCTTTTAATTGTTTGTTGATGAACATCTAGAAAATAGCACCGTTATTTTACTAATTGAAATATTTAGCTGTGATAGAACTACTCTAGTGAATTACAGAACCAGGTACCCATTGTTACCTAAACTGGCTATTATTGTAAAGTAAGTGATACACAGTATATTATTTCACACACACAAGTAAATTTTTGTCTGGTTAACTTGCCCCATCTGGTACGCTTATGTACACCACACATACACACCATACACATCACATACACACAATACACAAATCACTCGCACACAAACACATACACACATCAAATACAGACATCACATACATATACACACACCACACACTCATACACACAACATACAAACACATGTACACACCACACACACACACACACACAGACAATTTTTCAAGAATATCTTTTATATGTAATCAGTAATTTTGTATTTAGTCAGTATATGTTCAGTATTTAATCATGTTTATTAAGTATTTGCTCAGCATTTTAATTTTTGTATTCAGTATATTCTTTATTTTGTTTGCTTATGTGCATTTGCTTTATTCAAGATGCATGCAACCACTAATATGATGTTTACTGATATTCTTGAAATAGTTTGTGTTTGTTATTCTTCAGATAAATTAAAATTAAATTTCACTTGCAATATAGATTTGACATTAAATTGTTTATTTCAAGGGTGCTATCTTCTATATGTTTATTAGCTAATAGTTTGTTTTGCAATGCTAATTAGTGTTTTACCCCTATAACAATGTTGCAAGCACTGTATGAGTTTTCACAACCTTCCAAGCACTTCTTTCTGTTCAAATGTATACAGCACTTATTCTGTAGACCTTTTTTCTTTTCTTTTTATTACTTGGTTTATGATTTGGTCATTATAAAAATCATTAATGTGATTTTTTTTAAATCTATTACATAATCAAAGAATAAATTTAAAATTATAAAGATCTATAGTGTAAAAACCATAGCTGAATTTTCATAAGTCAGCACCTTCATGAATACATAATTTATTTTCCTTCCTTCTGTCCATTATTTTACAGTTTTAGAAGAAAAATGTTTTATACCAAGTAAAAAAAAAGAAGTCTATAAAGTCTTACAGAATAGTATATGAAGTATTTAATTTTAAATGAACCACACAATTTCTGCAAGAATTTCTGCATTTGACATTTGCAATTGATTTTGAACTTTTATATTCTGATAATTTAACTGTTTCTTTAAACATTACCTTTTACAACGTTAAAATGTTTGTTATTGTGCTGTGCATGTCCCAGTATTGAGTTTCTATCACAGTTTGGAAATTGCTGTATCATGCATGTGAATTATTACCACACAGAGTTTGATACAATTTGCAAATTTTTTAGCCATGTATTTCAGTTATTACCACTCACAGTTAGATACAGTCTGCAAATTGCCCAGCCATGTATTTGAATTATTACCACACACGGTTTCACACAGTTTGCAAATTGTTGAGCCATGTATTTGAATTATTACCACTCACTGTTTGATACAGTTTGCAAATTGTTTAGCCATATATTTGAATTATTACCACACACTGTTTGATAGAGTTTGCAGATTGTTCAGCCATGTATTTGAATTATTTTAAAATATTCTGTTGAATCTCAGTATTCATTGTTCACTTGCAGGCTGATGAACCTATGGATTTGTCAGAAGAGAGTTCTCCAGACACACGATCACTGGATTCCCTGTCATCCGCATCTTCTGGTGGAACTCCATCTGGTGACATGTGTGTCTCAGCTCAGGTCTCACAATCAGGTTCGTATTTTTCAGTTTGCCCATAAGTTTGTTAGTTAGCAGGACATAATACATGTAGCTTGATAGTTGAGTGTCTGGATAATTACTCCTCCATACTGAAAAGCATTGAATGTCCTAAACTGAAATCATGTGTAAGGTTCTCTCTCATTCTAACCTGAGGAATAGAAGACTTTTATATCTATTTGGTCATTTTTACCAATGGGTTTACATATTTGTTTCCTTGAAAACTGATGGATCAGAAGTAAAAGAAATTTAAATGTTAATGTTTTCTAAATAAAAGTTAGAAGAAGAGAAACAGAATTAAATTAACTTTTCAATGTATGCAGTGCTGATTGATTTTATGATATAGATCTTTTTTACATTATTGATTGTCTTTGCAATTTGTTTATTCTTTGGTTATGAAATGGCAGAAGTTAAAACAAACATTTGCCAAAAGCAAAGCCTGTTGTTACATCATACTTACAGCTTCTTTTAAGTGCAGTTTCAAAAAGTGGATTGAAATTGTAGTAGGTGATTTATAAGTTTGACAGAATCAAGTCATAAAAGTGGCATTAGTGTAATTCATATTTTAACTTTGTTTAGGTGTTGTGAAAGAAAGTGGAAAGTCGTATGCAATTTTTGCTGTAACGGTGAAGAAGAAAATGTCTGGTTCTGACGAAGAAGATATCTGTGATGTGTACCGTCGATACAGTGACTTCCATGATCTGAACATGTTGCTTATAGAGAAGGTCAGTTAGAAACCCGAGTTCGTTAATGCTTCTTGTCACTTGTATTTGGGTGTATTGAATACATTTGATGCTCACCTTTTCAAAATCATAGCATTGTTATATTTTACATATGTCAAAATTTTGCATATTGTGCAATATTTGTGAATATGATATAGTTGTGTATAAATGATGGGGTGTAGCTTTTGGTTTTAATAAATTTGGGGAGAGTTGGGATAAAATATTAGATTTGTATAACCAAAAAAAAGCAGAAAATCTATTTTTCAAATTAATTAATTTGTGTTGCATCTGATGATTGTGGGAGTGTCATGTAATGCAGTTATATGTTTCTAAAACTTGATATATTAAAGCCTGTAGTATGTATTGTCTTGTCTGCAATTAAGTCCTTATAAAAGATACCTTGCTGCTATTTGAAAAGAGCAGCCTATGTGACTGCAGAGTGTTTCTTCTTTAGACCATGTATTGAAAACACTTTGTTTAACACACAATAGCCACTGTAGTTAACAAACATTGTATGTCTAACATGTAATAGCCTCTGGAGTTAACAAACATTGTATGTCTAACATGTAATAGCCACTGGAGTTAACAAACATTGTTTATAAATAGATGGGTTTTTTTTAGTTTCCAGAGTTGGTTGGACCTCGGCTTCCAGGGAAAACAGTGATTAAAAACACAAGTAAGGAGTTCCTTGACAAAAGACGACGTGCTCTCGACCGCTACTTACGGGTGAGCATCAAAACAGCTTCTGAGTCAGGACATGTTGATTGCATCTGTTATTAAACATTTGATGATCTTTCTTAGAATTTCAGTTTCAAGAATGCTTTTTGAAAGTTGGGGGATTTTAAATTGATATTTATTGGTAGTTATTTTTAATAATCTATATCTTCATTCTATTGTAACTTCCTGTTTTGTTAATATTTTCTGATGAAACAAAACCTGTTAAGTGACAATCTTGCAATGGCATGTAACCTTATCTTTTAGCGACATCATGATCACATTTATCACAATGTTTTCTTTCTGCTAATAAAACAAATATCAGTAATATATAATTTTGACACTATAGTTTTGTCTTTGTACAAACAAAATTAAAAAGTAAATTATTTTAAATTTGCTCTAAGTCTACTTTTTCTGATGGCAATGTTTGTTTGTGGATATCTTTGTTCTTTTCATGAATGACGAATTAATATACAGTTTCTTTTGAAAAAAGGTAAGGAAACATTTAATCACCTGTTATACTCATTACATAAAGTAACTGCAGTGGAATGTATTTCATTTATTGTGTTTAAAAAACAACAACATACATGTAGTGCTGCCTACCTGTGGACTTTTCGTTAGGAGGACTGTTCTTGTGTTACAGGCTATAATGAAGCAAGAAATGTGGCAAAAGTTCCCAGGAATGGAAGAGCTGGTGCTGCGTTTCCTGGCTCCAGGCCTGTGGGAGAAGCACAAGAGTGATCTTGCTAGAAAGGTATCGAAAATAGATGTTTATCAGTTGATTTGTTGATTAGACTGATATGAACTCAAATATATTAGTGATACTTATTCTCAAACCAAATTGCTTTTTTTTTAATTGAAAGAAAAGAGTTTAAAGAATAATTATGTTTAGAAAAGGTATTTTATTTTAAGATTGTTTTTACAGATGTTAAATTTCATAACAGCACCATAACATTAATTTTTTAAGGTAATGCCCTATTAAAAGCTTTTACTTTTGATGTTTTGTCCTTAGTGTTTTCTGATCCTGTTACTATCTAAGCTATAACCGCTGTTTTTTCAAACAATGATTTTTAACCCCTGTTCTAATATTTCAATATGGGAGTAAATGATAAACAATGCATCTTTCAAAAACAAATAAAAAATAGAAGTACATGTATGAATCAATATTAGTTTGCTGTTTTGTTTATTTATTTTGTTTTTGTTTATTTATTTATTTATTTGTTTTTGTTATCCTTAGAATACGGAATGTTTAACTGGAATATTATAGGAAGATATAAGAATATTTTATTGTGATCCACTGATAAACATTTTTTGTTACTGACAACAGATGGACACTTTTGTGAACCCACTAAGGTCATCAATGAAGACCGTAGGCCATGCTGTGAAGGGCATCGATGGAATCATAAGAAACAACGACTTTAGGGTATGCTATAGGTTAATTACAACCCACTGCTATAGGTTAATTACAACCAACTGCTATAGGTTATGCTATAGGTTAATTACAACCAACTGCTATAGGTTATGCTATAGGTTAATTACAACCCACTGCTATAGGGTATGCTATAGGTTAATTACAACCCACTGCTATAGGGTATGCTATAGGTTAATTGCTACCGACTGCTACAGGGTATGCTATAGATTAATTACTACAGGGTGCTATGGGGTATGCTTTAGAGTTAATTACAACCCACTGCTATAGGTTAATTACTACTGAGTGTTATAGAGTATGCTATAGGTTAATTACAACCGACTGCTATAGGGTATGCTATAGGTTAATTACAACCCACTGCTATATGGTATGCTATAGGTTAATTACAACCCACTGCTATATGGTATGCTATAGGTTAATTACTACAGAGTGCTATAGGGTATGCTATAGGTTAATTACTACCAACTGCTATAGGGTATGATATAGGTTAATTACAACCGATTGCTACAGGGTATGCTATAGGTTAATTACAACCGACTGCTATAAGGTATGCTATAGGTTAATTACAACTGACTGCTATAGAGTATGCTATAGGTTAATTACAACCGACTGCTATAGGGTATGCTATTGGTTAATTACTACTGAGTGCTATAGAGTATGCTATAGGTTAATTACAACCGACTGCTATGGAGTATGCTATAGGTTAATTACAACCGACTGCTATAATTTGTAAAACCTGTAATAAATTATGAATACTGTACAAGCAGGGATTTACCAGACTCACAAAACCTGCATAAAGGATGCAATAAAATGTCATCTGGAACCCTAAGGGACTCTTATAAAAATATCAAAATTGTTTTGGTTATGTAATTGACTCAGTCATGAATAAACAATAGAGGATGGGGTGGAGGGTGTACTGGGACATTTTAGTGCCATAAAATCAATCATTTGTTCAATATCAAACAGATAAAAATTAAGACAGAATTAATATTTTTTCTTATGCAAAACCTGTTTTCTGCAACTCTTGACTAAATTGTGGACCCTTAGGTTTTAGGTTGGGACCCTCAGAAAACAAACAGGTTAGTCCCAGGGAGCCCTCTTTTCTAAAAGCCTGGTTAACCCCTGTATAAGGCAAGTATAACTAAGGAGGAATTGAAAAAGAATAATTCTAAAATCTTTTCCTGTTAAGGATATGCATATCAAATATGTGATATTCATAAAATTGTCATTCAAAATTGAAACAATGAATGTGAAACTTTTTCCACAGTAATCAACTTTAATATGTTATTATTGCATATAAGTTAATGTAGACTTTATCCAAATGAGTGTTTCTACAGCTAGAAATGATAATCAAATTATAAAGTACCACATAACAAATTAACTTAATTTTGACAAATGTCAGGTTGAGTGGGTACTTTTAAATCACTTTCCTTTATACACCATGAATTGAAAACCAAACAAAAACATAAAATAACTTATGTATATGGACTAAATATTATTATTATTTTGTAGTCAGGTGTTGTGGTAGTTTTTTGCCTAGTTTATTGTCATGTTCTGTGACATAAAATCATCAAAGACTCCCATACTTTCACGTGCTTACAGTAGGGATTGGGTATTATAAATATGTAAGAAATAGCTATTATTTCCTCAAAGTAATTGCAACATGACATCATTGTTGCCAAAGTACTGAAACATTTCACAAAATGAACTTGTTTTCAGCCAAATGTATTGAACATGTCTGAGTAGGCTAGTACTGAAACATTTCACAAAATGAACTTGTTTTCAGCCAAATGTATTGAACATGTCTGAGTAGGCTAGTACAACCTAAATCTACCATTTTTAAGCAGGATGTACATTTGTATATGCCAGATGTCAGGAAGGAAAATTTCAAATGAAGATTGAATGAAAAGGGATGGAAATATTAATTTGTCAAGCTAATGCATGTTGTATACAGTGTTACAATGGTGTGTTGACAAAAGTCGCCTACAGTATCCAGGTTAAAAACAATAAAATTATTTGTGTTAACTACATTCTGATTTATATAGATACTTGATTGTTTTTACAGGAAGATTTAAATGCTCCGATTAGTGGAAAGGTCAGTGCAGGACTACATGGTTCAGATGTAAGAATATATATTTATCTTTTTGAAATACTATCCACATACTTAGGTACATGTTAATGGGGAGGGGGATTGAAGGTCATTCCCCCTTGCTCAAAACTCTTCCTTTTTTTTCTTTTCTTTTTTTTGTGTCAGTGGTCATTCGGTTTGATATTGGACTCTCAAGCAGAAGAATGTGGTTCAGTACCCTTCAGAGGCTTGACTACGTGTCACAATTTATCAAATGTTTGACATCCATAATTAATAAATCAATGTGTTTTAACGGTGTCGTTAAACAAAAACAAAAAAACTTTGTTTTTTATTGAATTATATCGTCGAAGGCATGTTTTATGTTATTCATTATTGACTCACTCCCACTGCAAACATTTTGCTCCATATAAAACAAACTACCATATATTCTCATATTTAAGTCCTGAATGAATAATTTTTATTTGTCACAAGCTTCAGTTAAGGGGTTGATAAATATTTCTGGAATAGAAAATTTCTTTCATTGTCATGCAGCAATCTGCATATTTAATACAAATAATTTTCGCCTTATTGTTGTTATGTGCAGACTGAAGAAAACATTCCATTGCGGATCATGCTTCTACTGATGAACGAAGTGTTCGATCTGCGACACAAAAACCAATGGCTGCGACGCAGAATTGTAGCCATTCTGCGCCAGCTGCTCAAAGCTACATTCGGAGATATGATTAACAGGTGCTGACAATTTAATTTTTTTAAACCTTTATGATACTTTTTGAAATTTAAATTTCATCAGAATGAAATCTTAGATAAATTAATTTGAAGACTTATTGAAAGTGTTTATTTTTATATATAAGGATTTAGTATTTTTTATGGATTTATGGACATATAATGTTATGTAAAAATTATAACATGTAAACAATTGTAACTTAGTGAACATACCGACTCCTTTCTTGATTTGGGATTTTTATTGTTTTATTTGACATGTTTTATTTTTTGAAAAGGCCCATACTTAATGAGTAAAAGTATTAAAAAGTGCTCCTTGGGTATGATTTATGTTTTTGTCAACATCAACCAATCGTAATTGAGGAAACTGGATAAATCAGTATTTTTAAATTATACTTGGACTAAAACTAAGGGAATTATCAGTATTGAAGATATGGACAAGAATACAAATACTTTGAATGTAAAGTATTGACACATTGGTTTTAATTTCAGAAAAATAGTTGATCATGTCGACTGGATGACATCTGCTGAGCAAATGGCTGAATATGTGAAAGCTTTCAGGTTCAGTTATCTCCCTTCGTAAAATAGAACATGTTCTTTGTAATAATAAAGTTGGTTTGTGGAGAATGTTTATAATAGTTATACTGTAACATTATTTTTTAAAATTCATTTTGATCTAATAATGCCACTCAGCATATTAAAACCTACAATTCAGTAGTTCTCTAATGCATTTAAATTCAGTTAGGATTCAGTGCATGAATATTATTAATATACATGTAATGTTTAAATTAAGAATGTCCCATCTTTAATGTAGTGACCTTATACAATATCTTAAGTGAAACATTCTTCATCATTTATTAATAATACAGTGTGAGATATCTCCAGAATTTATTATATTTTTATATATTTCTTGTAATCACTATTATGCTTGTTTTCTCAGTACTTGATTTCTTTAGATGTAATTGGATGTTTGTTCTTTATTATTCTTGTAAATAGGGATTCGTTTTGGCCGATGGGTATTCTAGCCGAGCCACGGCCAGAGCGAGACAAGCACACTGTGATGAGAACAAGAGTTCTGTGTAAAGCAAAAATGCTGGGAAGTATATCAGGTTTGTTGTGCAGACTTGTTCTGTGTAGAATTTACTTTTTAGCTGATCATAATTAGCTACATGTAGGCTAGAAACCATTTTATACTGAAGTATCATTTTAAAAATTACATTGCTAAAAGCCATACTTAAAATTATATTGCTAAAAGCCATACTAAAAATTACATTACTAAAAGCCATACTTAAAATTATATTGCTAAAAGCCATACTAAAAATTATATTGCTAAAAGCCATACTTAAAATTATAAATGGCTGAACTTTGGTTTTTGAGATACTTCTTCTCAATGTTTCAAAGTTTGTTATAAATGAAAGGTGAAACATTAGTGTTTTCTAATTGGCTGACATTTGTATTTAGTTAGCCTCAAGTTGATGGGAAATAAATCTTTACGAATCAATAGCAATATACTCTTATTAGTCTCAGACATGGACGTAAATCCTGGGTGGTACACATCCCCCCCCCACTTTTTGGATGGTGGGATGCCTATATAATTAACCCCCCCATACTTTTTGCTTCAAAAAATTAAAATTAAAATGTCTAAATAATAATCTTTACCAGTATTTCTCTTTATTGTATCAATGTAACACTTAACCTTGTGGTCTTAGCATAAATATACCGAAGTTCACAGGAGGTCTATACTGGCATCAATCCTGGGGGGGGATACATTCTCCACACTTTTTAGACATCCAGCCCATCCCCTCACTGTTGAGACAGGGGAGCTGGCTCATCTCCTCACAGTTGGGACAGGGTGGATGTGCCCCTCCCCCACACTTTCAGGAAGTGATTTTTTACATTTGGTCTCCGATGTTACGTGGGTGTCAGCTTTAATTATTTTATCTGCTGGAAAAAGAAAGGATTGTTTAACTTCACCCCAGAACATTGCTTAAACAGCAGCTCATAGATGTCAAATATACAGTGATTCATGATCTTTAGAGAAATCCCTCTAGTGTCATATAGTTTATCCTGTCTTTCATAAACACTTCCGCACTGACAGGACATCATATACCACAGCCTTTGTCACACTAGTTATGGACCACTGGTTGAAACATCCTCTGATGTTATTGTGAATTAGTCAAACGATTTACTCATTTGACAGTTACTTTTTCTTTTCAGACGAAATGAGACACTTGATGGGGACCGACACAATTCAGATTGGAGTTGATCGAGTGTTCAAAATGTTTCAGCATAAACACTTGAATAAGAGACTGATTTACGTGTGCCTGGAAGGAGTATTAGAAACCTTGTTTCCAACCAACAAGTTCCCTCAGCTGTTTCGCAAACTCCATTCCAAGTCTAAGCGAGTTAAAGAAGGGGGTCATGAAAGAAAAGATACATTAAGTGAAGCATCTGTGAGAAATCTGAAGCGCTGATGTCAAAATTAATCGCAGTGTTTTAGAATTTAATTCATGCTAATTTATTTAGTGAGCAGGCATGGTACTGACAAAAAATGGTTTTCACAGAACGATATCACCCCCATGATGAGAAGTTGAATAGCTTTTGCACGGACAACGATGACTGCGTATCTGTGGAAGCTACCACACACTTCCTCTTCCTTAGCTTTTGTTGCGTTCAGGACAAAACTGCTAGCTAGACTAGGTTTTGCACTTCATGTTAAAACTACTACATAGTGACCGCATATGCTAGCCTGTCCTGAACGCAAGGTTGACATAATATGCATTTACGCATAGAGAACTTAAAAAGCTAGGAACTTTTCCTTCTGTTTTTTTTTATATTTTTTGTTTATTATTTTAATTTTGCATTTCATGTGACGTACCATGCCTTGTGAAGAATGTTCGAGATGTGATACACTAACACAGAATACTAATAAGGTGTTGGTTGATTTGGTATAATGAGTGAATAATATAAAGAATGAAAAACACACACTTGGAAATATAAACAGTTTATTAGTGCTACCAAATTTACTGGTGTCTTCAGTGAAATGTGTGCAAAATTGACTTCAAAAATGTTCATGTGTTCGACTTTTCAGACAAATGTTAATTCATGTGTTAAGCTTGCAAAATACTAACATAAGAATTATTCGCAGTATGTTAGTGCTTATTGAAGTGCTTGTTTATTGAATGAGACGTGCAAAATATTAACATGAGAATTATTCATAGTATATTAGTGCTGATAGAAGAGCTGGTTTATTGAATGAGATGTCAAGAGCTGGTCTATTGAATGAGATGTCAAGAGCTGGTCTATTGAATGAGATGTCAGGAGCTAGTCTATTGAATGAGATGTCAAGAGCTGGTCTATTGAATGAGATGTCAGGAGCTGGTCTATTGAATGAGATGTCAAGAGCTGGTCTATTGAATTAGATGTCAAGAGCTGGTCTATTGAATGAGATGTCAAGAACTGGTCTATTGAATGAGATGTCAAGAGCTGGTGTATTGAATGAGATGTCAAGAGCTGGTGTATTGAATGAGATGTCAAGAGCTGGTGTATTTAATGAGATGTCAAGAGCTGGTGTATTGAATGAGATGTCAAGAGCTGGTCTATTGAATGAGATGTCAAGAGCTGGTCTATTGAATTAGACGTGTAAAATACTAACAAGTATATGTAAGGTGTTAGTGCTGTCAGACATACTGTTCGGAGTTTCAGAATGATCACAAATAATCACATTATCCAGTTGTGAATGCCCTATCCTGTGTGCAGTATTCATACTAATACTGTGTCCTAACTGAGTGTCTGTGACATAATTGTGTGTGTTGAGAGCTTTTAAATTACGGAATACGGGTGTCGGTATAGTCATTGTGTTCTCCAGCGTTGTTCACTTTAATGAAATGAACTCTCATTTCAAAGCTGACAATCATTAATGAAGTAGAACAAAATTAGAGTGTGGTTCTTTATGATGATATAATGTGAATTTATATCTAGAGGGCTGAGGTTTTTGGTTTTATGTTGGGAATATACTTTTAAAGGATTTGGTGATTCGTGCAGGTGTTGGGGTTAGGATAATACTACAAGACAAATTATAAAACCATATAAAGAAAACCATGTTTCCCTGATCAGAGAGTATCTCTAGAATTAATGTGGTGAAGCAGCTTTTGCTCTTTTCTTTTTAACCGTCACAGAAAAATACACTGAACAGACTGGCCAATCCACCAGAAGCCACAGGTACAATAACGTAATGAAATTAGCAGCATATGTGGGGAATTTGTAAAAGATACTACTTGTAAAATTCTTTTTAAAAAATGAAGAAAACAATTTACCTTGTGCATGATAAATAATGTGGTTTCAGTCAGATTTAGAGTTGAGTTTTTAAAGACAAATATGTAGGAAAGAATTAATGTAAAACGACTGTGTATTTAAAATGTTTACTATCAATTCACATTTAAATGCAGATTATTAGAAAGAATCAGTTCAGTCAGACATATTAATTGGTGCAATAATATATCTTTATAAAGCCTTGTTTTGTTTACTTGATCATAATTAAGACAACGAGTATATAGTTTAACTCAAGAACTTAGTGCTGTATTGTTTGATTGATCAGAGCCATTTTGTTTTAAACTAACAATTTTTTATTTTTTTAGATACATGGAAGTGCATTTTTACACAAATGCAATAAAAATGAAATTTAGGTAGATTTTATTTAAATGTTTCCCCTGACCATGTTATAACCAATGATATTTATATGAAAGATTATAAAACTTAGTCTTGGTAATTTACATATTATGTCATATTATAATCTGTCCCTAGAGGCATATTTATTGTTTAAAATGTCTGCTCTACACCAATCAAACCTGCTTCAAGTAGCTAATAACATAGCAATTTTTTTTTCCATCTTGTGAAAAGAGAATCATATCTAAAAAGACCTAAATCCAGAAAAATAAAATGTTTTGCCCAAGCGGGCGTCTTCATGTGCATGTATGTCACTAGGCTCAAAGCTGGCAACAGTGGTATAAAGTTTGTTTTATTATATTGTTGAATTTGTTGCTGAACAAAAGTTTTAATCAAATTCAGTGACAATAAAATTTGTCAAAAGTGAATCAAAAGTAGTAAAAACCAGTTTACATGTATCTTGAATCAAATTTTAAAATATTATAAAGGAGCTAATATTTAATAAGAAATCAAAATGAAATATTTGTTAAAAATGTGGTCAGTTGGGAGATACTGTAAATCTTATCATTTTAGTGAACTCATTATAGCAATGTAAGAAAAATAACTAGATAAACTGCTTTAATTTTAGATTGTAATTATTAGTTTGTAGTTGTGTAGATAATCAGCTTAAAGATTTAATGATTAAACTAACATTTTGTATATTAGACTAACAAAATTCTGAAATGTTGCATTTCACATTTATGTTTATTAGCAAGTCTCCCATGATGAATGTTATCAGTTTTCAGTATTATTATTATGTTATTCCAGATTGGATTCTAGCAGATTTTATCATTGATGTAAATATATTGACCTGACTAATTCTCACATTCCATGTGTAACCTAATCATGTGCTATACAATTGTCAAATTATGAATACTGTAGATCTTGAAATTAATGCGATCATGATATTAATGTACAAAATGCAAGTCTGTGTTATTTATATCAATAATATAACCCCCTTTTTTTAACAATAGTGCCTATGATAGGTTCTTCAAACTAAACAAACAAAAATACCAGTATATGATAATCATTTATCATAATTGATTAAAATCCATTAAAAGTTAACACAAGACCTGACACACGACATGAGTATATAACGAAAATTTTATTAAAGATGTTTACTCAACCACTAGTCCGGCAAGTTGCCAGCCACGTGTGATGATACTAATAGACTTGCATATTGTGTTCACTTTTATTTGTAGTCAATCAACTTGGTCGTTTCCGACACACTTTAGCATTTTCAATTAAGTCAATTGGTCTCAACAACAGTGGTGGTGGTTTCAGTTTTAAGGAATTGTATTACAAGCTGATTGCTGCAAAAATGTTTGTTGTTCTGACTGCCATCACTCACATTAATTTAGGGACACGTTAATTTCACCATTTACAGTATTACAAGAAGACAACACAGTCCTAAGCACAGTTTGCCCAGTATTAGTTAGCATTAGCATGTGAACACATGAAACCATGTCATATTAGTTTTCACAGTAGAAACATGTGAATTGAAAGGTCATTCATGTGATCATTATTGTATAATTTGCATTGTACAAGACTGTGATGAATCCTGCATTTGTAATGTCACAAAGCTTCTCTTAGTGATTGTTCAGGTTTTTTTTATTTTCATAAGCATACACACTGTACAGTTTTAAATCATTCTATCTTCACCCAAATGTTAAACAACAACAAAAAAACATCAATAAAATAATTAATCAGGAATTTTTAAAAACCTGAAATCAAGAACAGCGAGCCAAAATTGAGAAGAAAAGTTCATAACTTTTTTTATTTAATTAACTAAATGTGATCTAAATAATGATCCAAATGACCACAAAAATTTGGAAATGTGCAGTCTGCTGAAAATAGACATTCCTAATTAATTATTTATGGTTTTGTTTATAGTGTCCCCAGCAGAGTTTGTATGCTTTGGAAAATGATTAAATTATGTTATGTACAGCTCATGTCTAATTGTTTAATAATGTCTGCCTTATGTTTAAAACAAATGACAGCATGACATATAAATGTACTCGTGAGATAATTGGATGTGCCAGCCACACATTCTATAATCAACCATACCAGTTGGCTCTGTACCTCTTGACTGTTTGATGTCAAAGGTTATAGCATAAATCACTTGGTGCACAAATCAAAGGATATAGAAGAAATCACAAATTCTCAGTGTAAAATATAAAAAAATTGTGATTTTCATCATTCTGTTGGTGTTAAATGACTACAGTAGGTGAAATTTATGTTAATATGGACAGAAAATAATGTATACCTAAATGTTTGATTGAGGAGATATAAATTTGGGTTGTAAGGACTTTATTGAGATAATTTGAAACAGAACAGAATTGACATGATACGATTCTTTCATTAAGTTGAGTTTGTTTGCTGATTACTTTCTTCATTAGATTTCTACTCATCATGTTCTTTGACATTCTAGGAGTTTGTCAGTAATCAAAATTCTGTTTTGTAATTGATAGAACTTTCTGATTGGCTAGTGTCATTATCATTGGTTTCTTATTGCCTAAAATTGTGTTTGACAGATATCTGCTGTTGAATTATTAATGGGAGCTTTTGATTGGTCAAAATCTGCTTCTGGAATAATGCATCATTGGTCAAATTCTGCTGTTGGTATTGTTTTCGTTAAACCGGATTGGTCAAGATCTGTTGCAGAAATTATTAATAACACTTGACTGAAACCAGGACTCCTTGATTGGTGCATTAAACTTTGAATGTGCTGTTCTGTCTATGACATAGTACATGTAAAAGATACCTTGTTACTTATTAAAAAAAAATCCCTATGTATTGGCAATGGATTTCTTCTTTTGACCATGTTACAATAACAATATGTTTGACACCTAATACCTACTAATTAAACATGTTGGGATGTTGTTCAGCAAAGATATCTAACCTTATTGGTTGTTAATTGCACACAATTGGGGAATATTTGCTTCTAAATTATTAGACAGTTTCTGATTGATCAAGATCTCTGTTTGAATTAATAACAGTATCTGATTGGTTGAGATGTGATTTGAAGTTATTGATAGTGCCTTTCTGATTAGTTAAAAAAACTATTGATGTAATGTTACAATTGTTAAAGAGTTATTAGAATTATGATAAATGTCTTTCAGACAGTATTTCAGAAAGTAGAGTTTATATTGGTCTGGAGAGGAAGAAGTAAGACTGAAGGAATTTTTGTTACATGAAGGTAGAGAAAATGTGTGTAACCTGTTTTTTAACTACCTTGTCGTAACAGTTATGTGCATCTCTGAGACAGTGGTGTATTTTTCTTACATATAATTTCTTTAACATCCATATTCCTGTTATTCAATCTCCGAATTAACAGACTAAAAGTGGTAGTAAAATTTAAATTATTAAATATAAATATCAATTGATGTGGAGGTAATTTGTGAAGTATGCTAGAATATACAATGTATGTACATGTATACGTATCAAGGACTCAACTTGTCATGACACATTGCTACATACAGAAGGCATGCAAACACTTTGTTTTTTGTAATATAGGCCTATCCGTCAGTTTATTGCATTTTGTGGGTATTTAAAATGTTTTCTACAGTAACCAGCAATTAATCTTTTTTATCATCATTAAATTACTAATTTTTAATATTTTATATTCTTAATACAAATTATTTATCTGATTATTTCTTTTTTTATTATTATTCATTTGAATAAGATTAATAATTTGTGAACTTAAGATGGTGAAAATACAACAAATTATTCAGTTTCTTTTTCTTATTCCCTATTTATTCTCGTCTTGTTTATTAACAATTTCTTCAAAATTACATACATTGTATAAACATTTTTAATAATTTCTTTTTTGATATTGCTTATTAATTGCTCAAATCATGATAATTCCACTTTAAATTTTTATCACATTTATAATATATTTATAACATGTTTTTAATTATTGGGCAAAGTAGAGAGGCCCCATTTGTATAGTAATCACTTATTCCATCCGTCCTTGTGTCCGGTTAGTTAGGTTATTTGTTTATTATGAGCACTGATGGATTTCCACTATTATCTAGTCCTACATGTATAGTCCTTCAAACAAATTAAGGCACAGCTCTAAAAAATATATTTTATAATATAAAAATGAAGTAGAGATGTATTTGAGCAATTTTTCACTGGGTTTATTTCTAAAAGTGTATACCTCTGTTCATAGTAATTTTCCTTCATCCTATAACGATTTTATGGATGTTCTTTTACAAGGTTTTGAATAAAATTTTGGGATTATTTTTGGCACTAACCTTACACACATACCGGTACAAAAATTAATACAAGAGTTAAAACAATTAAGATTAAAATGATTAATGAAATTGCAATAATCATTTCATCTTGTCAAGGATCTGCCCTGAAAGCATTGTGTTTATCTTGAAAAATGCTAATTCCTAAATCATCAAGTGAATGGATCTCAACTCCACCCTATTGTATGTTGCTTCCTAACGATACATGTACATTGTTACTTATCAAGAGCAACTAAAATACCAACTTTATTTGTTGTGCAAGCAGACCCGTGCAAAGCTGGAAATAGGCCCAGATCAGATGGGAAATGTTGGCCCCCATTTCAAACTACTCATTAAGTAGTTTTGTAATCAGTACTAAAATACCAGGGGATGTAGGACCCCTCAAAATCATAGGCCCATGCCAACTGACCCCACTCCTCTGTTCTGGCCTGCGTGCAAGTAAAATATGTTCCGCTTACATCCCATTGTGGGTTTTTTGAAGGTTCACAATCTTGTTACTTCTTTCTGCAGATACGTGGGTTCTGACAATCCAGTGCATATTTTAAAACACGAACATTCATTTATTGTCTAATATTTTCTTAGACAGATATTAAAAATTAAGTCATTGAAATGCTTTTGAAAATAAAACACATTTGTAATACATTTTAATAGTTCATATACATGTACATAGTTTGAAAACGCTTCTAACAATTGTGTTCAGCAGGTTTTTAAACAAGCTTTTCATAAACATGTCAATTCCAAAAACTTCCTATTTGACATAATTAAAGATGTACCCGATTTTTTGAATATTTTCCAAACTATGCCAAACTGGTAATGTTATAGGCTTGACCGTGATTTTATTTACATGTACCAATAATATAAATATTTATTTATTTTTAAAATTTGTGTGATTTTGTTTTTCTTGGCTATTTAAAATTAAATAAATTGAAATTTTGCAATAAACTTAATCTTTACTGTAGTTTTTATTAAATATGTTTTGTAACAAAATTACAAAACATACATTAAAGTATCTTTCTAAAACTGGTAAAGTATCAGTCAGACTTGTATATAATCTGGAGATTTCAGTGCCATACATGTACCATTTGCAAGTAGTTAAGTCTCAAGACTATATAAACCTCAATTTTTTTTAGTAATATTTAAATACTGGGCCTAATTTTGAGGCACAAATATTCTATATTATAAAAAGGAAATTAGTATTTTCAAAATTTAATTATTAAAAGATGCATTAACCAAAAATATGTGGTAAAATCTATTAACTTGTGTTGGTGCCTTTAAGTAGACCATAGTTTTATGAACGTAAGTCATGGCATTGAGAGTAAATAGCAGAATTTTATCAAGTCTGACAGTAATTGGAATAGTGTACTTTTTAGAGTATCAAAACGTGATTTACAGTCTTCGTGATTGGTGTGCAATATGTTATCAAATATTTTTTTTAAATGGGTTTCTTTCTCAAAACCTTTTGATATTGCCAGTGATGATATAGAACTTTAAAAGGTACCTGGTACACTTAGAGAAATATTTTACTGATCACAACCCTAGATGTTCATGGTTGTAACTTAATAGGTTTTACATACAAGATAGAACCTTGTTCTTCTAGGGTCGTGAAATAGTAAGTTTAAAATAATGTCAATATAAAGATTGTATTTATTTATTTATTTGCATTTATGCCATATGATGGTCGTCATACTATTGAATTGTACATAGTGTTGTTATTACTTATCATGATGATATGATTTATTCACTTCCTTGCACTGAGAAATACAGTCAAATCAATTTGTAAATAAAATTACAAATCAAATGGAATGTTGTCTGTCATCACTTTGCTAATATAGTGAGTCATAGTGGTTTAGTAGTAGGACGTTGGACTGTCAAGTTGAAGACGGAGGTTCAAAACCAGTCATTGTGCTCTTGTTGTATTGTTAAACAAAAGAAACCTTTTGTTAATAAAGGTGTTTCCTAGTGGGGCATCGCAACCAGCATTGCTTGTGGTTTCACACATTTTATATACCCATAAAAATGAGCTCCACTTCGGAAATCCTGCTATGAGCATGCCCATTTAAGTTGATGTCACATCGGGCTTACGCACAGGTTACACACAAATTTTCCCGAATGTAAGGAGAAACGTAGATCAAACATAGTAAACAAGATGACTAATTGGAACATTTTCTGAACAAGCCATCTTTTGAGAATGTTCAAAAGATGGCAAATTTTTTGGTACATTTGTAAAAACTTGTTAAACGTAATATGAACATAAGTAAAACATAAAGAACGTAAGTTGAGCATGAATCATGAACATCGGACTGGCCATGTGTAAAATGACGTAGTCGACATAAAATAACTGTGCATACCTGAACATGTGCGTAATTTCGATGTGACACCACCTTAAAGATATTTGAGTAATAGGGACAAAAACAGTTGTTCGGAGGGGTCGAATGGGGAGTTTCCAGATAATGCCTGCTCTAAAATAAAGATGTACTTTTTCACCTCTTTCTTTAATTGTGTTTATTCCCATTCCATCATTTGCCTTATGACTGGTGTTTCAAAAGCTGTGGTATGTGATGTTCTGTCATGTTTATTTTCAACATTATTGGGAGGTTGTTTTAAATCATTTCTCCAGACAGTAATGATAAGAAGGATCAATCACAATCATTTATATTTTATTATCAATATAACAAATACAAACTGATATTTTATAAAACCGCTTTATTCTTGAGATATCTGAGTTTGTAGCAATGTCGTGTTGCCCAGCAACTGCTGAACGTCACACAGCTTGTGAAAGAATGGTTTGTTGTGCAGACAGACAGAGCACACTGTGGGTAGAGCTTCTTCCATCTGTAAAAACATCTCCATCATGTCTTCCTTACTTCTCTGTGCCGACGCCTGTCTTGCCATTCTCACGGCTTCACTCTGAGGAAAACACAAATTTATATATAATAAATACTTTGTTATATTTAAATAGTACTGCGCCACCACGCTATTAAATTGCATGTTTAAAGTATTTAATTAATGTACACAAGAGAGAATTTGACAGAAATTATTGTAAAATTGTGTAAATAATGAAAACATAATGAAAAATGAGATTTGATCCCAGTACCTATCAGCCGTGAGTCCAATAGTGTAACCACTCAGCCACCCGAGCTGGTTACAATGTGAATAATGAAAGACCTAGAAACAAACCTTGAGGTAGTTAATGATTTTGAGAGGTCTTGACTGGGACAGCGTTGTGGCACCAGTGTTTGCGATTAGCTCCAGTATTTCACTCAAATCCTTCACACCAAACATTGGCACGTGTTTTGATATCCCAACCAACTCGGCAATAATCTCTTCACTTCCATGTGCTGAAATAAATCACACAGGATCTGAGAAAATATCAGGTATTGCTGCAATAGGATCAGTATTTATGTTGTTTACACTTACACAATCTGTCATACTGTCAGTAACATATTTCTTTCATTAGGTTCTTAAATGGGTCATTTTTTACAAAACTGATAAATAAATGAAGATTTATAATTAAAACCATATAGAATTGTAGAAAATGGATTTGTTTACTAACATCTAAAACACCATTAATACTGAATATTAAAAATACAACTGTTAGATATTAATTACACACTGATGTATATTTTCCTTTATCTCTCAACAATGAGTAAAACCAACTCCTGAAACTTCCCACAGCAATCGGGAATGCTACGGATATTGCTTCAGAATTTTTCATTCTCCATGGTACTTTTTTTGCCACTGACTGAATTTTTCTTTTCAAGGTGTATTTTGTTTTTCGCAAACTCAGAGATGGAAACATTGCACTGAAAAATGCTGAGGACACTATTTCTCCACAGCATTTATTTTGCCTTGGACATTTTCTTAATATCAGGGTTTGTAAAACATACTTTACTATCACTCATCTCTTTTTGTGAAAATTATAATCATACAATTAATACTCACAGCATATTGTTACAGGTACATACATGTATAACACAAAAATAAATAAAACTAGGTAATTTTATCTCAGACTTGCACTTCCATTGAAATACAAATGTATGGAGCTGTGTTTACTTTTTTATCGATCAGGTACCACTGATACTTTTAAAATTATTTTAATATCTTTAATTTTAAATGGTAACATATTTCACTCATATAATACACAAATACAATAATATCTCAGGACAGCACAGCCATTTAAACATTGGGGGAAAGACTGAATAAGGATGTCATCAGTAATTTGAAGGGCACCTACAACATACTCAATAAATGTAAATATTGCCAAAAATGCTGCAGTTGACCCTCCCCCCTCTCCCCAGTCCTGTATCTAATTCCAATTTAGTAAAGCAAATTTTATACTGTTCATGGCAAGACCGCAATAGTTTATATCCAAAGTTATACCCGATAAATTAACAAACTCTTTTCCCCCTCTCCACACAAAAACGAAATCTCCCTTTTTAAAAACATTCCAGTCTGTCACCTCTGTGGCATTCAATTTTCAGTCCATTTCCCACAATCCTCTCATCTTTTATGTAAATTTGAGGGTCATGTGACCAGCTTCTTTCTGCCAATGATATTAAAGTTTGCCAGAGTGTGTCACCACCAATAATACTACAATGATAAATACAATACAAAACAATGTCACAAGTTTACAAACTAGTGTCAAAATAACAGAAATGGGATTATAAACATACACATAAAAATCCTAATAAAGGACATTTTATATTATTCTAATTATAATTAACAATAAAATTTATATTATAATTATTATTATTTTTTAAAACTTTTAACTTGTAGTGTAGAAAACTGCAACCTTAAATGGCAAAAAAACTAAATATTTTAATCTATAAAGGGTTAAAATTGAACAGCTCAGTTAAATGAAATTCAGGCTATAAATGATTTTAATTATTTAGATTTCAACATTACGATGAAAAACAGAAAATATAACTGCAAAACAAGTAAAATTCTTGGAATAAAATTATTTACATCTGTGGTGGAATCAGGTTTACAGATATTTTGATATCAATATCATTTGGATATATTTCTCTTGTGTGTTTAAAACAAAAACTGTCCAATAATATCTCCCAAAAATATCTCCCACACTTGGATGATCTTTGCCAGTAAAATCCAGTCAGGATAACATGATAACATTATTCTCGCAGACTATAAATCCACAACTGTTTTATCAAAGTCTGTGGATCTGTTATTCTGTCTCTGTGAGATACAATGTAGTGCATATAAATGATCCCTTGCTTCTTATTGCTAAGAGTAGCCACATTAGTGTGGTGGCAGCAGGTTTTGTCTCTCCTACTAACATTAACCTCTATACTAGACAGACAGCACATAAAATTGAGTTGCCCAGGACAGTGTGCTTGAACCTTAATTGGATATAAACACAAAAGTATGTACAAAAATAACAAAATATTCGGACAACTCTCATTAAAGAAAGCATACTGTGGTGAATTTTTAAAATAATGTTTGTTTTATTTAACAAGCGTCTAAAAACGTGATTTTTATTTTATAATCGGCTACTGGATGTCAGACATGGTCATTCTGATATATTTATTTAGAGGAAACTTGCTGCCACCACATACATGTAGGCTATTCTTTCCGATAAGCAGCAAGAGGTCTTTTATATGCACTGTCCAACAGACAGTACAGCACATTCCACAGCCTTTGATGAACCAGTTGTGGACAACTGGTTGGAAAGGAAAATAACCCAAACTGAGATTAACTGGATATAAGCACAGAAGTATATATAACCAATAACAAACTATTGTGACTACTTTCATTAAAGAAAACACAC
>JAULBS010025242.1:0-10535 GCA_032355785.1 Symmetromphalus regularis
ATCGGCTCCAACCCAGAGTGAGTGCTTCGCAAGGCTCAGTGGGTAGGTGTATACCACTTACACCGACCAGTGGTCCAGAGCTGGTTTAACAAAGGCAGTGGTATGTGCTATTCTCTCTGTGGGATTATCCCGGATAGTGCATATAAAAGATCCCTTGCTGTTTATAGAAAAGCAGCGGTTTTCGTGTCTCCTACTAACACTGACCTCTGTCCTGGACAGACAGCACAGAAACCTGAGTTGTGTGCCCAGGACAGCGTGGTTGAACCTTAATTGGATATAAGCACGAAAATAAATACAACTAACCAACCTACCATCACTAAGTCGTCCTGGTCTTCCATTAATCCTGACATTTCTAAGAAACTCCTCAGCTGTTCTGGCGTTCTGCAACTGGTGTAGCAGTCCCTGTCCATTTATTATATAAATCTGTAATAATAATAATAATAACAACGACAACAATAATAATAATATAATAGTGAGGAGGCGGAGGATAAAATAATAATAAATATAGGGTGTATTATGGTCCCTAATTCTGCCATAAATCCTACTCCTTTCGTTTAACTTTTTTCGCCAGTTTATATTTCGGCATAGATTAGCGGTTTCGCAAAACAAATTTTATACTCATAAAAATGAGCCCCCCCCCCCCATATCGAAAATACATCCTACGGGCCTGACTACAATGGATACTAAGTATGCACTTTTGATACGACAGTACGTATACCATTTATCAGGGCAGGATTTAGACCTTGGGGATCCCTGGGGTACGTTAGGTTCGGGGGCCCATCTACTTAGAAATTAAATTACATGAAAATTAAAAAAAATGAATAAACCACCCTGAAATAGAGGGGCACCCGGAACCCCTTCCTTTCTATTTTCTGATGCACCCCCACCCCACCCCCCACCGCGCCCATTTTGTTAATTCTTAAAATATATCTCTGTGTACACAATGTGTTTATGTATAAAAGTGTAAACCTACTCAAGCTATTAATGCATCGCCTTTGGGTGGGGGGAGGGGGGATGTCTGTGTGCATGAAATGTACCCTAAATTACCCTTTTGTTTTATGTAGCGGGGCATTACAATTATCAGAAAAACCTGGGTAGACTTCATCTAACCCGGCACTAAGTGAGAAAATGACGGGTTTTTTAATGGTTCGGAGAAAATTTGCCTCTGATAATTAGGGGTAGGGGAAATTAAAGCATCCATATCTTCCATACTAATGAACCCAGGACCATGGCTTACCACTCAAAATGTTTGATTTATTGTTCTCTATACACCGATACAATTTATTTCAATTATCGGAAGATCAAAAGGTAATAAAAAACGGTTAAGAAAAAAATTGACTTAACAGTCCCTTGACGCTTCAGCATTTTTGGTAATTTCAGAATCCAGGAATGGCCTCTAAAGCAACTAAATTATGGCTGTTTTACTTTTTTGGATGGGAACAAATGGAATATTTGCTACAGAATGAAACTGACTGGAGAGTATTTCCCCGACAAAAATAAGTCTTCTTTTTTTTTTACACGAAATGTTGATCCGACCTATCGGGGCAGTCAGACCCGTTAGCAACGGCCCTGTCTGCACCTAAATTACAAAATAATTATTATTATCCATATAGGTTTAGATATAAAGGAAAATATAATTGGTATGACATATATATGTCATAAGGTAGCACACTACCATAGATTTTTGTTTGCATTCCAATGTTATTTCTATATCATAACACATGTAGCATTTCTGACAATATAAGAAGAGACGTAGGAATAGGATTTTTAAAAAGTATAATTAATTGGTAATCATTCAGCTACAAAACCTTTATAAATATGTTGACCACAAATATTTTTAGCTATGTAACTTTAAGCCTACACCCCGTGTGACGTCACTTTTTTTGTGCACTCCCACAAGTCATAACATGCACATGGATCCAGTTTCATACTAATTATTAGGGGTGCAACGATACACCGGTATACCGGAATATTGCGATACTTAACGAGCGCGATACTTAACGAGCGCAATAAATACCGCGATATGGTTTCGTGTATCGCGATATATCTACCTATTAAGTATCCTTCTTGAAACCTATGATTAAGACAATAAGTTATAAAAATAAAACTTAAACTTAATTAAAACATATAAATCTACTGCCTATATATTCTCTTTTTTCATCAGAAATTGGTACAGGTTTGCCTGCCTGAGATATGTTTAGTAATTAGTATGATAGCATCAAAATATAACTTAATCACATCTTGGTGATTAATCAAACTGTTTAGCGGGATATATTGCAATATGGGTTTGCTGTTTCCAATATATCGCAATACGGTTTTGGCCGTATCGTTGCACCCCTACTAATTATTAGTCGGGTCAATATAAGGAAAAAACCCACCTAACCCACCCAAAATTGCTACAAAAAGTTTTATGATTTGTTGAGGTGTACACAATAACATACAAAACATCTATCAAAATCAATCAATTGGAAATTGGGAAAATTAGGTCAAATTCAATTTGTACTTTTATACAGCTCAGATAATGTTTTTATTTGAATCTTAAAATGTTGATACAAGCATGAAACCTGGAATGGAGAGTATCATTGGGTCATTCTTTAAATCTGATCAATGACATATACGAAATCCCAAGATGGTGGCCATTTTTCAAGATGGCTACCAAATGTTTTCCTAAGAAAAACACTATTTGTTATATAAAACCAAACCAAATTGCTACAAAAGGGTGTCCTTGTTATTTTCAGGTTTGTAGATGTGTATACAGTAAGAGATAAACATATATATCAAAATTAACTAATAGGAAAGTGGGAAAATCAGGTCAAATCCAATATGGCTGATATTTCAACTTTCTTACAACAGACAACAATGTTTGTATTTGAATTTTTTGAAATTTTAAATGTTGATAAAAGCATGGTATTTGACATGTATAGTCTCATAAGTTTTTTTTTTTAATCTGATCAATGTTCTATATGAAATACCATTTTTCCAGATGGCCACCAAATGATCCTAACAAGGACCTTATTTGACATATATATTTGTATATTTATGCGATTTTGGTTATCTCAATGTCTTTCTATATGTTTACGAACATGCTGAAGCTAATTCATATATTTAAAATACAACCAGACATCAGTTTGTTAAAAATGGCCGCTGATATCATGAATATCGAATACATATTTTGACTAATAGCCGAAGTCAATTTTCGATATGTTTATTGACAAAGTTATCCGATTTGATTGATCCCAATTTCTGTTTATATTTTTAATAACATGCAGATGGTCATTCTTCTATTTTAAAGTCTCTGAGACATCTTGATTTTTAATTTCAAGCTGCTTTATAGAAAAATAATGTTGTCTCAAAGCTTGAAAACTGTTATTTGAAGAAACATTCTATTATTATACAATTAAATTCTTTCACAGGTTATTATAATGTATGGTATGAAGAGGTGGATAGATGTAATACCTTTGTTTTAACAATTGGTCATATATTTCGAAACTACAAGAACTGATTATTAGTGGTCCTAACTCTCAACAATTGCTCCAATGTGTTACTGTTACACACAATTGGCTACGCTCTGAGAGCCCTTTGTGCACAGTGTAGGACTGAGAATATCTTAACAATACATTTAAAGTAGACAAAGTGAAGTCTATAAAAGTAATATTACTAATAGGTGATAACATTCTTTGTAATTATCAATTGTTAGACAGTTTTTCAGGGAGGAAATGATTCCCTCTGAATATGAATGATAGAATGCCAGTGCCATATTGGATCACACCATTTGTTGACAAACTGCTGTTTCATTGTCAGCTAAATAGGTTTTGCATCATATAACTATAGAAATGAAGTGTTCCACATAATACCTAACAATTCCATCTCAGGTACATGCTCCTGTATCAACAAGGATACTAGTGATTAAATAAAGTCGACAACTGGATGGACTTTGTGCTGACATTTCTGGTATATATTGTCTCTAATGGATGTAGATACAGCTTTTCTGTGTAAAGGATGTATTTCTTTCAAAGGATTTCAACAAATAAAGAGATTAACCAAGTAGGAGATTCTGACAAGGATATTTTCAAGCAACAGAAGAAGCCTGACTTCTTCAGTCCACAACAATTCAGTATACAATTTTCCTTATTTGAAGTCATATTCCTTCTGCTCTAGCATTAAATTTTGGTGTCTACATACTGCAACTTTTGAGATAATTTAGCGCATAAATTTATAGGTTCACTTTAAACAAGATCATATCGTTCTGGTACCAAAGAAGTTGCTTCATCAGGGTTGTAATGTTTAAGGACTCCTGAAAGCTTTAAGGTTTAATTGTAAATATTCAGAGGTCATTTCAAAATATAATGCATGGACTGCCTTGTGTAATATACTTATGAACTTAACATTTATATCAGTTGTGGATCCAAATTATATATAAAGAAATGGTATGTCTGTAGTCTGTGTATCCGTCCATACGTCGGTTTGGTGAAACTGAATACGAGGCTGGTCTTCAGATGATACAAGTAGTAATTTATATATCTACAGCTATACAGAGACGGCAATGCTATATAGACGCCCTGAGCCTGGGGTTAACTGCCCTTGGCTCTGAGGGTCTTTCAAAAGACTATACTTCGCGTCACCGGAAGTGGAATATCAAACCACAAGCGTTTTTCAGTTGGAAAATAAGTGCCAAAGGACAAACAACTGCCTTTCAAACCTTTTGCAGCGTGTACATGATACACAAAAGTATTTCACTTCATAACTTTTTGGATTATATATGTTTGTACGGTAACAAAAATCGTAACTGAAAAGTGATAAAAAAAATTAAAATAATAATTTAAAAAATCCCGGCTAAAAACGCATAAACATAGTTTGTTTTTTTCTGATAAAAATGTATATCTTCTTGAAATTTTGTATAAAAATTTTGTCTTTCGTTTAATTTCCAAAACTATTTTTCTTTTAATTCAACAATCCGTAAAAGAAAACGTTATTCTTAAAAACGATGGTGCCAATCTGACGTGACGCGAAGTATAATTCTTGCGTCGCCTATGGGTATGCAACATACACAATTTACAACTGTCCAATGGCATAATTATAATAGGGACAGAATGGAAACGGCCTTCAATACTTTAACCACATCAGCCGTTCAGAGGAGTGACGTCAACGGGTACACGAGATAAACCCTGACGTCTTACGAAGATACGATGCCACGCCTTACACTCTGCACCCCTCTAACCCTCGACCCCGTTCTCTAGTGGCTCCTAACTGCCACGTCGATGTAGTAGCAGGGCTTGAAATTATTTTAACTCGCCTGGGGGACTAGTAGCCTTAAAACGTTACTCGTTCCCATGAAAAATCACTATATAGTCTGTGTCACCTCTGGCTCTATGTGGCACTAAGTTTTTGATTTCATGTTCTATGAATAAAGCGTATTTCTACCTTATAGTCTGTCATCTAGTAGTAAGCCATATGCATTTTCGGGTACAATCTTTGCAACTTTCAGGAAATATTCTTATAACACCCATAAACACAAAATTACATGTTCCCATTTTTTTCGAACACCCTAATGGTCGCCATTTTGGATTTCAAAATGGCTGCCATTTATAACACACTTAACCAATACTTTGATATATATATAGTCTTGTTATATTGCAGAAATATATGTTTTATTCACAACAGTACACTAGTATTACACAGGATTAAACATACAATGATGATGATGATGTGTGGCAGCCTTTTGGATTTCAAAATGGGTACTGTTGTCAATAAAACACGTACTTCTGGAATATAACAAGACTATATATATCAAAGTATTGGTTTAGTATGTTATAAATGGCGGCCATTTTGAAATTCATATTATATTTAATTTTGGCGGATGACCCAATATTTTTCATTTCTTTTCAATTAAAACTTCTTATTAATCATGTAGTAATCAATTTAAAAGAAACTAAAAATATATCGACAGCAGACAATCGTTCTAGCAAATTCACAGAAAACAAAAATAAATTCATGTCAACTTTTAGTTGGCCTAAAATTAAATTTATAACATTAATATTTAATGAAAAATTAATCCATTACATGTTTGGATATAGCTAGAGAGGGAAAAATGCCGAGGCAAACCCTGACAGAGGCAGCTTGAACCATGTGGATAATAAATATTATCATGGGCAAAACAATAAAATAAATCTTCGGAAATTTCAGACGAGACAAGCGCCTTCTACCTGATCAGATGCTGGCTACGCTAGAGGTATGTATGACAAAGAAAGACAATAAAATAAATAAATAAAAATTATAAAAGTAATACTTGCCTCAAGCATCAAGACACCAAGTAACAAGAAAATAGCTTTGCTGTTCATTTTGTGTTAGGGTCGTCTCAGGAACAAAATGATCAGTGCAAGCTAGTGCAAGCTTTATATGTGCGCGGTATCAGAAATTAATTCATTGTAGTGACGTCACACTATTGTAGTCAGGGAGCCAGTGTAGTCCCGTGGAAAAATGATGAAAGCAAACCACCCATATATTTGGGTACATCATATCTTACAAAAAAACTATTTGATGGAACTCTGAGAAATTGATATGAAAGCCGTCTGAGCCGCCATTTTGAATATTTAATGAGGTAACAATATCAGTCCAAAATTGTTAATGTTATCTAATTAACCTTGTAATATGTGTAAATATAGGTTTAAAAGGTCGAGAAATCTATTTCTGACATTTATTTAGACCCAGTGCACACCATTTAAGAGATACTATTTATTATATGCTGAATTTAATTTAAAAAAAAAAAAATTATAGCAAGTGTCATGAAAAAAGGTCCGTGGGAATTTGGTGATGAAAGCAAAACACCTATTTAAATATCATCGGTATATCATATCTTACAAAAAGAACTTTGATGGCACTCTGAAAAATTGCTGAAATGGCCGCCAGAGCCCCCATTTAAAATATTTAATTAGGTAAGTTAATCAGTTCAAAACTGTTAATTTACCCCCCCCCCCCACAAAAAAAAATACAAAACAACAACAACCGTGTAATATGTGTAATTATATGTTTATGAGGTCAAGAAATTCATTTCTAACATTTATTTAGCCCTAATGTGCTCCATTTAAGTTTTGCTATTTAATATATGCTGAATTTTACACAAAATTTCACAATTTTCAACAGCAAGTGTTACAAAAAAATGGGAAGTTGGTGATGAAAGTAAACCACCTACTCAGTTATCTTAGGTATGACCTATATAACAATAACAATTCTTTGTTGGGACTTAGAAATTGCTCAGATGACCGACATAGTCGCCATTTTGAATATTTAATAAGGAAAACCTAATATCAGTCCACAATTGTTAATTTAATCTAATTAACTTTGTAATATGTATAATTATAGATTTATAAGGTAAGAAATCCATTTCTGACATTTATTTAGACCTAACATGCACCATTTAAGAAATAACATGTAGTATATGCTGAATTTAATGTAAAGGTTCACTTTTTTCTATTAGTCAAGAAGAAAGTGTATTCCCGTGGGAATTTAGTGATGAAAGCAAATAACCTGCTGTAATGTTTGAAGAAACATCTAATAAGCAAAAAAATCTTTGATTGTACTTTGACAACTTGCTCATACCCATCAGAGCCGCCATTTTGAATATATAATTAGCAAGATAGTAGTCAGCAAGCAAATGTCGTTAAAAAAAGTCGCGTGGGAATTTGGTGATAAAAGCAAACCGCCTATTTAAATATCATAGATATATCATATCATACAAAAACAACAACTTTGATGACACTGAGAAATTGCTCTGATGGCCGCCAGAGCCGCAATTTTGAATATTTAATAAGGTAAACCTAATATTAGTCCACACATGTCAATTTTATCAAATTAACTATATAATATGTGTAATTATAGTTTTATATGGTAGAGAAATCCATTTCTGACATTTATTTAAATCTAACATGCAGAATGTAAGAGATTCCATTTGGTATATGCTGAATTTATTGTAAAAATTCACTTTTTCTATAGCAAGTGTCAATTTCGTTTCATACGTATTCGATGGGCAAAGGGTCGGCTGAAATAGCAGGCCAACGAAACACATTGACGTTCTGCTGGGCAAGGATGTCTCTCACAATGGGCGTCTTAGCTACAACAGGTGGAGATAACTCTATTCCAGATGGCGCGACAGTTAACAGGGTCCCAGAAAAGTGGTTTGTCTCGCACTTGTATCAGGTTATAAGCGACCTACCGTAACAATTTACATTACGATAAATTTGTTTATAGAGCTAAACATAATATTAAGAAATAATAGAATTTAAATTCATTCGACATTTTGTTGTGTGCCTGTTTGCCATAACAGAGGCGGGCATCGGCTTCTCAAGGAAAACAAAATTCGTGGAAAATGGTTATTTGCAGTTCATCGAGACAAGTGGAAACCATCTGAAATATGCCATAAACACGATTTTTTTAGCTTATTTACAATACAAAATTTATTTTCCAATCACAAATCCTCACTAAGAAAATAATTCTGCCAAAATCGTATCAATAAGGGTTTTTATTTAAAAAAACAAACAAAAAAACCCAATTTATTATTGATTTTTGTATGATTTATTATGATAGTATCAGATCTTGTAATACAAAGATGCATATTTTAAAATATTTAGTATGCTGGGTCATTCAATCAAAAGAAAAAAAAATATGCCCGAAACGGGTTATATAGCGAAAAACGTCACCAAGCGAAAAAGGCACCAAATAATTAAACAAAACACCACCTAGCCTTGTTTTTTATTAACAAAATAATTTTTAAAAACCCCAATACACCCAGAAATATTAAAAATTGTGAACAATTTCTGGTTTTCAATATGTAATAAAGATAGTATGTAAGGAAGGGGGGGGGGGGTGGGGGGGAACAGGTGCCGACGGTGTTTTGTGAAATAAAGATACTTGTAGGATATTACCACAGTGCCAGTCGGCACTCATAATGGGTTACATAATTTTTGTTATTTTAACGTGTGAATTATTATGCATTGGTTTAATTGCGCATTTCATTGGATAGTTTAGTTTACTTGTACTAAATTCGACGTTATTATTTTGTAAAGTGTAAGCTAAAAAAAAACTCGTAACTGTAAATATGTGATACATATATGAAACACATTCATGTTTGAATTTTGATAAAATTAATACGTTGAATTATGTATCAGTCATCGATTTTACTACGTACTCGTGACTCATTACTTAAAATGTTGCAGAGCTTTGACGCACTAAAACGTTGTGTGTAAAAAGCTTCAAAACCAATCCAAGTGCATGGACACACGGATACACAGACAAACACACACACGGACCTACGCGGACAAACACAGACGAACAAAAACAGACACACTAAGATACGGACACACAGACATATACGGAGACATTACCAGCCGTGAGACCGGCAGCTGTAGCACTCCGACCCAATCTCCTTTAATATGCAGTCGAGCTTGAAAGACCACTTTTAACCCCTACTCCGTATAGTGGGATACTCAGTACATTGCTTATGATAGCTGTTCTATCTTGTCTTGGCCTGCGAAATCTCGATATTCGAGCATGCTGGTAAAGTTCCACTGTATTACACTTCTTCCTAATTTCCGATACCTTTTTCATGACTCTCTCTATGCCAAGTATGAATAAAAAGGGCGAGAGAATACACCCTTGTTTTACACCAAGTGATTTCCAAAAGGTCAGTGAGAAAGTTGAAACCTATCACCTTTAAAACAGAAACTGGTATATGTGATGCTAACAAGTTTAGAGAGGATACCATTGTTTCTGAATATTCGTGACAGAAACTCATAATTGAATATTTTTTCAAAGTACATGAAGTTAACATATAATTCATTGACTTAAGTTTAAGTTTTAATCTCACTGATATTTGAGGACTGATAATACATACAATTATATTTATGTATCCTATAGATTTAGAATACAGTTACATTCGTACAACAATAAATCAACAGGTTCACTTGCGCTTTGGTGCATTCACAAGTATACATGTATGTATAATATCACCCTTGGAGCCTGTTTGGGGCGGCACACCACATTTTGAAGAGGCTGTACCACTTCTTTTCTATTATTTCTTATTTCTGCATAAATAACAGTACTTCGTAGGCTCGGCTTGGTTGCCTTTGTCAATCTTGAGCCGTACCACTATTTTTTACACTGTGCCGCCCCTGATATTCGTTCTAAAAGTATTTGTACATGCAATATCAAACTTGGAGTCAGGCTTGTTTCTACTTTTCGCAGTCTTCTAAAGAATGTCATATTCAAGTCATGCTGATAGCCATTTATAGAGCCAAGGGCGAAAATAGCTTCCTGGAAATAGGGGAAGTGGCGGAACATCCCCCTGTACAAAAAGTGGGGAGACGGAGCATCCGCCTGTCCTAAAAGTTTGTATGTGTGTGTGTGTGTGGGGGGGGGGGGGTCCCATCCCCATTCCCATGATTGCATTGGCGTAGCTTGAGTCTATTTTCAAGTGAGGCAAACTTTGACAAAGGTTTTTATTTCTCGTATTTTAATCAACTTTTATAATATTAATCACATTA
>JAULBS010025253.1:0-10535 GCA_032355785.1 Symmetromphalus regularis
CATATAATATTATTAGAGCTCCCATGCTTTTCAAAGTAGGAGCCCTGTAGCTATTCATATAATATTATTAGAGCTCCCATGCTTTTCAAAGTAGGAGCCCTATAGCTATTCATATAATATTATTAGAGCTCCCATGCTTTTCAAAGTAGGAGCCCTGTAGCTATTCATATAATATTATTAGAGCTCCTATGCTTTTCAAAGTAGGAGCCTTTTTGTTATTCATATATTTATATTATTATTATTCCTGACAAATTCGTTTGGTCTATTTCTTTCAAACGGCTCGTCACATAGATATATAGATTTAGGAATCTGACAGAAAAAAATCTTCCATCTTGAATTTTATGCAGACTTTGTTAAAATAATTTTTATAATATGAATTCTGTTCTAAAAATATAGAGGACATTAAACGAGTTGCCATTTATTATCAAATTTATGTCCCGAGTGAAATAACATTTCATAAAGTCCATTAAAAAGCACTGAAAATGTAATCCTTAACAAGAGGAGAGAAATTAAATTATCTGCAGAAAGATGGCAGCTGATTTGTGACATTTGACGTAGTCAACCTATTGTCCCACACTAGTTATCATAGAAAAACTCTCAGTGATACGGACAAACCTATTGTCCCACACTGGTCATCATAGGAAAACTCTCAGTGATACAGACAACCTATTGTCCCACACTGGTCATCATAGGAAAACTCTTAGTGATACAGACAACCTATTGTCCCACACTGGTCATTATAGGAAAACTCTCAGTGATATAGACAACCGATTGTCACACTGGTCACCATTGGAAAATTCTCAGTGATACAGACAACCTATTGTCCCACACTGATCACCATTGGAAAACTCTCAGTGATATAGACAACCTATTGTCCCACACTGGTCATCATAGGAAAACTGTCAGTGATATAGAAACCTATTGTCCCACACTGGTCATCATAGGAAAACTGTCAGTGATATACACAACCGATTGTCACACTCTGGTCACCATTGGAAAACTCTCAGTGATATAGCCTACTGTACTGGTCCACTCTGATTACCATTGAAAACCTTTGAGTGATATAACCAACCTATTGTCCAACACTGGTCACCATAGGAAAACTCGGTAATATAACCAACCGACTGTTCCAATATAGACACCTTTGGAAAATTCTCGATGATGTAACCAACCTACTGGACCACTCTCATCACCATTGGAAAATACTCATTAATATAACCAAACTATTGTCCCACACTGGTCACCATAGGAAAACACTCAGTGATTAGGTGTAACGATATACCCAACCTACTGTTCCATTATAGACACCTTTGGAAAACTCGATGATGTAACCAACCTACTGTCCCACTCTGATCACCATTGGAAAAATCCTTGATATAGCCAACATTCTATCCCACTTTGGTGACCATTGGAAACATTCTTGATATAGCCAGTGTACTTTCCCACTCTGGTCACCATTGGAAAACTCTCATTGATATGGCCAATCTACTGGTTGATTGTGGTAAGAATTGCAAAACATGTTTCCTCATTTGTTTTCCCTTTCATTCCCTTCTCAGACACTTTTCTCATTATCAGCTACTCTCAAACCCCCAAGGTCTGTCATGGAATAGGATATATTTTCTCCTCGCCTAGTATTTCTTTCTGCTCTCACTTTTTTCACATCTTTATTCCCTTTTCTTCTTGTAGTTGTATGGAAATGATATATTATGCTGATGTGATTTTAAATTAATGAACAGTGGGGTATAACACTCAAATAATTCTAGGAACAAGTGATTTTATCAGTGTAGCTTTTAGTTAAAGCAAAGCATTCAAATTATCTTTTGCTTTCAAACCTATTATTTTACAATATAAACTTGATTCCAGGTGACCTGCCTTGGTAGTGCAGTAATTAGGCTATCAGTCTCACAGTTGGTAGGTACTGGGATCAAATCTCAATCGATGCATGGTACTTTTAATCTAGATACCACCTCTAAACCAGAAGAGTACTCCGCAAAGGCTCAATGGGTAGGTTTAAGCCACTTACACAGACTAGTGGTTTATCAAAGGCAGTGGTGTGTGCTGTCGTTTCTGTAGGAAAGCACATATAAAAGATCCCTTGCTGCTAATTGTTAAGGGTAGCCTCTGTGGTAGTAGCAGGTTTCCTTTAATGACCATGAGTCACTGAATATCATATGTCAGATACCTTATAGCCGCTGAATAAAACAATGTACTGGGGTGTCATTAAACAAAGTCCTTTTCTTTCCTTTGATTCCAGTTAATACTCCTAGGAATGCCAACCATGGTATACTCATTGGAGCGACATTTGGTGTGGCTGGTTTCGTAATATTGGCATCGATAGTATTTGCTGTCTTCTTTTAGTGTTACAGGTATCTTGCATTATTTATTTATACATATGTGTATTTGCAATTTCTATCATTATATTTATATAATCCAATATATCCCTTATCTATAATGGATGGTGAAGTATTACTAATTTATTTTAACTTATTGTTATCAAGAAAGTACTATTATAACAACAGTTTCTTTTTTGGATTATAAAGATATCCAATAGTTATTTTGTCACATAGGTATTATTTGAAAAATAATTTCATAAACTGAAAATACATTTGTAAATTTATTAACTCAATTTTGTAATTATTTTTATTTTAAGAATGTTGTTTACTAACATGTCCACATGTAATTGCAGGACCAAGAATAAACAAAGGAATATCCAGAACCAAAATGAGTAAGTTCTATTCTATAATTCTTCTAGTGTAGTGATTCTTAACCAGGAGCTATTTGACTCTAGAGAGGAATTACAAATTTAAGGGGAGGAAGTTGGTGAGGAACTGTATATATTGCTGAGATAGTTTAGTATTATAATATTTTACAACACCTCCATTACTGATTTCGTTATGTACTATATGGATAACATTATACACTAAAATATGAATTATACTTCTAACTTGTATGTAAATATATTAAGTTAGATCTACATGATCCTAGGGTTGGAATATGTTATGGTTGAGTTTGTGTAGTATGTTTTGATAATTTCTCCAAAGCTTGACAAACAATGGAAACAACAACTAGGTAATATGTGTGGCAGTCTAGGAAAACCCATCACATGGTCAAAATTTGACATGTGCTTTTTGTGTTGTTTTCTGAATCTATAGATACAGCAGTGTGCAGATCTTTTGAACTTTTTGAAATATTTCTTCTAGAACTGAAGTTATGCATGTTTAAAGATGACTCAGCTTGCTGGTCATAGAAAAAATGGGTTTGAAAGTTGTGCTTTATTTATTACACAAATTTTAATAAATTTAGCACTGAAATTCACATTGGGAATCTTTTCATTTAACCAGTTATTATTCTGATACTTTCTTCATAATATTAACATTTTGTTTGAATAATTAAGTGTATTTTCAGATTATCAGATTAACTCGTTAAATTGAAGAAAAAAAAATTCAAATTGTTTTTTCTGAATTGGTATCGTCACTCGAATCACTGTCTTCTTCTAGTCTTCCCAAGGGCCATGACACAAAGTAATAACTGATAATATCCTCTAAATCACTCGGACTACCATAATTGTACATATTTAAAACAGTCAATTGGTTTAAACATCTCGTAATCCTCGATTCTACAGCGAACTTGCTTGGGTCATTTTGGAAAAGACCGGTATTTTCAAAGCAACGTTTCAATAGACAATCTAAGTTAAATTTCTCAGTTTCAAATGAATAAATATAATAAAACCTACATTTTTTGCTTCCATGATTTATTGCAGACAATCGGGATTCCACGATGATTGATTATTAGCAATATTTCTTGTTAATTTTGCACGGAAATGTTGGAATTTTTAATTATGTTTTTCTACCTTTCGAAATGCGTACTAAATATAGAAACTATGTATTAATGCTCATTAGTAATCAGTCTTTCGGGGCCTTCCGCGCGATTCGAACGACATATAACATGGTATGGTAGGTGGTGGGGTTTGAGTTGTGGTTGTCCGCGAAATAGGTCGGTTCTATGATGAACATTTTGGAAAATTTTGATATACACCGGGTGTCAAGAAAACCCCCAAAATATACTTTATGATAGGAAGTTTTAAAAGATAATTTAAGATAGTGATAATAAGAAGTCTATTGAATATTTAATACAAAAATCTCAAAATTGACCTCGGATGAATTTTTAATGTAGTTTAACTTCACAGTGCATTATCTCGGTAATGAACCCAGCCACTTCCGATGGGTTTTCCTAGACGCCCACACATATATTAAAATATTGTTTGAAAAAAGGAACGTCGTTTGATGCCTACTTTCATCAACTCTTACTGCAGTTAAGCTAATTGCCTACCTGACTTATTTTTTACCAACATTCATTCTTTCTTCTTTCAGTAATATTGTTATAATGGATGAAATCATAAAGCGATGTGACCATTTTAAAATTTATTTCAGTAGTCCCTGAAGTTGTGATGATAGACGTGCAAGTTGCCCTAGAACTAGTGGGGATCGTCGTACCAGTCGTGCCAGCCTGAGCAAGGTGTCACCCATGTTTTTTGATCTGAAAGGAGCAGAAAGAGGCCAAAAATGGCAGAAAGAGACAAAATGAGGCGGGGAAAAGATGAGAAAACGGTAAAAATATTATACAATACGGTAAAAAAACAGACTGGAAAATGGATTAAAGAGACGAAAAGTGGGAAATACTTGTAATAAAGCTGACAGTGTTTTCACAGAGTTCCATAAATCAAAGGTGTTAAATGGATACAGATAATTAGCTTATATAACCGTATAAAAAGGAGTCATGCATGGTGTAAGAGAGAGGTTAGTGTTAGTAGGAGACACCAAACCTGCTGCTGGCACACTAATTCCTCATCACTCAACCTGTTATATAACAAAAGTCTGTTAATTTTAATCAGTAGATCTGTGAAAATATGTGTGGTATTTCTTTTCTTTTTTCTTTGGACGTATCAAATTGGGATTCGTATTTTTTTTTAACCCCCAAAACCCAAGATCATGAATAATGTGTGTCCCTCTCTCTCTCTGACTTGATCTGCCCCTGTTTACACGTGTCACTACTATTCCCTTTTAGTATTATAATACATCCTCTGGTTAATTTCATTACCTTATATCAACATTTACGAATACAGGTCACTTCGTACACGATCAACTTCATCCCTGGTCACTTCATACACGATACAATTTCGTACATGATACAACTTCGCACACCGTGAAAAAATATAATGTTAAGTATTGTTCAACATACATATGTCTTAATACGTTTGCATTGGTTGTTGAATTTGTTATATAAAATAATAGTATGATATAGTCTTCAATAATAATGACATTATTTCAATTAAAATTATGTTTATCTCTATAATTATAGTAAATCACTATATTTTTATTCAATAAATGAAGTTGATTGGCAAACAGGCGACATGCCTATATAAATGCCTCTCCACAAGTTAACAGTACATAAATAAATGGTAAACGTAAGCATAAATACAAAAATATTTTATTATTCAGCCACTATACAACATATCAATAAAGTGTTGATAATACGGTAATGAAAATATACAGTACATTTGTAAACCAGACTAAGACCTCAGTTGGAAGAATAGCAATATAATTTATGACATATAATTTATGTAGTAAATCACTTTGACAGAATAATGAAGTTATGTACTGATTGTACTATATTTAAATTATATCAGAGGAGTAAGTCTTATTTCCATATAACACAGTTCTAATATCGAAATCTCTATCGTAGAAGAACATAGTTTGATGAATATGGTCATACAAAGGACAAATGAATAAAAAGTGGACTGTGTCTTCATAGTAATGATTACACTGAAGGGTTGTCATAAATATGCCTTGTGAATCTATGGTGTTTAAATCGCTGCAATCTAAGCAAAGTCTACAGTGAATTACATAAATGTCATTTAGGTAAATCATGTATATGATTCTAGGACAATTGGCACCCAGACAATTGACCCCAAGGACAATTGGCACCCACTTTTTATATATTACCATAAAAATCTGATTTTAAGCTTTTAAAAGTTTGATAGATCATTTCAAATATATTTCTTTCAACATTCACTAAGTTTGTTAATTATGTTAGCCTTTGATTAAAAAAAATTAGCCAATTCATAATTAGTGGACTGTTACTGTCAAGTGGTCAATTAGGGCACCTCAATTACATTTCTAATTACTCAGCGAGTATTGTGCCGATGATCAAAGGCCTTTTTATCTAATGAACTAATGTTCAGTTACTGGCAGTTTGAGTAACTAACTTACCGTATTTGACCGGCAATAAGCCCAGGCAGGTAAAGCAATTCATTTGCCGCTTAGCGGGGGATGGGCTTATTCATGGGTAGCTGGCCTGTTCTAGGGAATAACTAGGGAAGGACAATAAATCAGGAAGGAAAGGAAAATTCAATAAAAGCACAATTCTGACTCAGAATGGTGATAACTTTAATGTTAGCATTACTATCATTTATAATTAACTTTATTATTATTAGAAAATATAAAAAAAATACTGAAAAAAAAGAAAATACCTTTAATATTTTTCAGTGTTTTGTTTTATTAATATCAATGTGCTCAATCAAGAAGAAAACAAAAGCAATAGTAAACTTCTAGTATGTAAAACAGTTAGCAGTATGCCAACCTAAGATTGTTTAACAATGTTCTTTTCTTTCTTTGATGTGTAACACTATTTTGTTAATTAATTTGTGAAGGGGTGAACTCTTCAACACCCATTAATTAATGCTGAAAAATATTCAACCAATCCAATAGAGGCTTAAATGACTGATACGCCATGATCTCGATATACTCCGCCCACCACAACACTCTCTTATCCCCAAGTTTAAAGCCTTAAGAGCTCGTGAGTGAGTTCTGTGTCAGTTCTAAATTAAAACAGTGTATTCTTGCATTCTTTATGGTAATATATAAAAAGTAGGGGCCAACTGTCTGGGGGGAAATTGTCCAGGGGCCAATTGTCCTGATATATATAATTTAGCTAAATGACATTTAGATTTAAATCATGCTGACACTTATTTATTGAATATCTACAATATTTATTTAATAAATATTTTTTAAATTAAATCTCTATAATATTTATTAAATATTTGTAACATATATTAAATATGAACAGAAATTTATTGCAACTCAGGCCATTGTGCAACGGCATATGAGGAACATGTGATATAACCTAAATGTACAGTGATAAGACGGGCATTTACATGAGATAATATACAACATTACTTTACAACTATCAATTGATAATGCAAATATGTTAAAAACAGTTTTAATAATCTTATAGACGTGAAATCTTTATTTATTATTATTCTTTAAATAGGCAATTAATTAATGAAGGTGTGGAAACTGCAATAACTGTGCTGATAAGCTTGTAGCTTAAAGCAATAAATTATTAGTCTCCTACTAACACTAACCTCTCTCTTATACCATGCATGACCACTCTTTATACGGTTATGTAAGCTAATTCTCTGTATTCATTTGACACCTTTGATTTATGGAACATTGCACGTATTTCCCACTTTTCGTCTCTTTTCTCCATTTTCCCTAATTGTATCGTATTTTTACCGTTTTCTCATCTTTTACGGCCTCATTTTATCACTTTGTGTAATTTTTTGGCCTCTTTCTGACATTTTTGGCCTCTTTCCTCTCCTTTCCTCTCCTTTCCGGTCCTTTCCGGTCCTTTCCAGTGTTTAGGCACTCCGTGCAATAGTGCACTTGAAAATAGTTAAGTGTGTTATGCGACCTACATGTTAGCGTAATAAAGGGGAGACTATTCTTCTTAGCTAGGGTGGCCACAAGCTGCATCTCTAAGTATAATCACGGAGCAGGGCAATGACGACCGTGATTTGGGGACATAGGATAGTCGCTCAGCTGGAGCAGGGCGATGAGGGCAGCGAGATGGAGCCCTGGTAAGATGGTCACTTGGCTGGAGCAAGGCGATGAGGGCAGCGAGGTTGAGCCCTGGTAAGATGGTCTCTTGGCTGGAGCAGGGCGACGAGGGCAGTGAGGTGGACTCCTTGGCTGGAGAAGGGCGACGAGGGCAGCGATGTGGAGCCCTGCAAGGATGATCGCTTGGGTGGAGCAGGGCGATGAGGGCAGCGAGGTGGAACGCTGGTAAGATTTTCACTTACCTGGAGCAGGGCGATTAGGGCAGTGAGGTGGAGCCCTGGTAAGATAGTCACTTGACTAGAGCAGGGCGACGAGGGCAGCGAGGTGGAGCCCTGGTAAGATGGTCACTTGGCTGAAGCAGGGCTACGAGGGCAGCGAGGTGGAGCCCTGCAAGGATGGTTAGCTGAAGCAAGGCGATGAGGGCACGGAGGTGAAGCTCTGCAAGGATGGTCACTTGGTTGAAGCAGGGCGATGAGGGCAGCGAGGTGGAGCAGGGCGATGAGGGCAGCAAGAAGGAGCAGGGGGATGAGGGCAGCGAAGTGGAGCCCTGCAAGGATGGTCATGGCTAGAGCAGAGTGATGCAGGTCAGTGACGGCTGTGAGCTGAAACTCTGAGACGATGGTCTGATGGCTGGAAAATTCAGATAACGGTAATTTGGCTGTAACAATGTTGACCGCTACAGGACGTTAAAAAGTGTTTAATTCTGGTGCATGTCATAGGTAGTGACCGCAGTTCAATGAAAATCATGTACAAATACATTGTATTGCTTTATATTTTTATCTCACGGCAGTTAGTTTCTGTCCAAAGCGTTCATTATTGTACCCGAAGAACACCGACAGTAAGAAAATAGTTTTGTGGTAAACACAATATAGGTATTGCTAGGTCCAGTCATGCAGGTCATTCGAAAACCTCTTAAGCATGTAGGCCATGTCTTTACTATTAATATCATTCATATATAACGGAAATAACTGACTTATATTCTAAAGGTTAACATTATAGAGTAATTATACAAGGCTTCAAGTCTCTTCACCTACAAATATTGTGATTAGACACCATAATCACATGAATACAGTCTGGGTGCCGTTTTTATAACACTGTCAATCTGGAGTTTGGTGTCCACAAAGTGTGGAATCTTTAATATTTAAAGCTGTTAAGTATTAAAAAAAATGTGAGTGCTTAACTCATTTCTAGACATATATTAATAAATATTTGGTATACTCGTTGTTTTAGTTAAATGTGGAAACCAAGGAAAAAGTTATTTTTATCACTTTTAAAGTCTTGCAGATTCGAGAAAAGAAAGTGTAGGAGGAGGATTGGGACATATGTGGTTATTAAACCGCTTTAGCAAGCGGACCTTCGAAAGATATGCCATGCCAGACTTTCAACATTTTTTAAAGGTGCCGGGCGGGGATGAGGCTAGGATGTTGAATGTAAATTAATTTACCTTCGATCCCCTTTTTAAAAATGTCTAACTTTTAGCATACCTTTGAAAAGTCCTACACCCGCACTTGGAACGATTCAAGTTTTAAAGTAAGTATTTACTAGTCCATAACTCAAACAAAACTTTGACGTCAGACAATAACTAGAGGTCAGTATCATTCCCAGGTACTATTACATAAGTTGTCCGTATTTCCTGACCTATATCTGCGTGTATTGGATAAACACTGCCATTTTAAGACGACCTTGGGTAGCAGTATCTCAGGTTACGTCTCAAAAGAGTCAAATAGATAATGAGTTTTGATAAGCTGGATTCTAATTATACTTTTCACAGCCTCTTATTTCTACTATACTGTTAAAGGTGCAATATCATATTTACAATTATCATATTTCGCTTTTATTTTTTTAAATATTTAAAAAATTTTACAATTATTATTATGATAATTATTATTATTATTATATTTTAATATCACTGCTGCAGATACTAGTTACAAGGATCAAATCTCAGTCGAGACGTGATTTTTTAAACCGGTACAGTCTTCAACTCAACCTGAATGCTTCGCAAGGCTCAATGAGTAGGTGCATGCCACTTGCACCGACCAGTAGTCCACAACTAATTTTTCAAAGGCCGTGATATGTACTGTCTTGTCTATAAGAATTATATATAAAAAATCATTTGCTGCTAATTCGGAACAGTAGCTTAAGGATGCGAAAACTGTTATACACCTAATAGCTGCTGATTAATAGGGTGTCATTAAACCAACAATCCTCTCCATTAAAAATAATATTCATGATATAAAAAAAATCAAAAAAATCTAGTGACACATATTTTGTATTAACCGTGAACAGTATAAAACCCATAATATAAACAGTTATAGCTCTGTCTTCCAGATGTATCACAGGAAATTTTTATAACTTATCTGACCTTTTATGACCTCTTGTGACCTCACACCTCCAGTCAAATATGATTCATCAAATAATCTTACCTGCAATTACTATTTACTGAGGTCACTATCTATCTATCTCTCTCTCTCTTTCTCTCTCTCTCTCTCTCTCTGTCTGTATTTCTCTTTTTTTTATCTCTCTTTCTCCCCTCCTCCTCTCTCTCTCTCTCTCTCTCTCTCTCTCTCTCTCTCTCTCTCTGTGTGTGTGTGTGTGTTGTGTTGTGTGTGTATTTTATGTGTGTGATTCAGTTAATGA
>JAULBS010025275.1:0-10533 GCA_032355785.1 Symmetromphalus regularis
TAATATATTTCCATCCAGTTCAATCGTATACAAGTAAACCATAATTATTAGAATGTCAATAACTACTCATACCAGTCTGTATTAGTGTATTTCAAGAAATATTCAAAATTATTCCAGTTCAATTTTTAAAAAGTAAATGTCTAGTTTACATACTGCCCACATAGTAATTTATCTTATCAAGTTGCTACACTATCCATCACTCATTATTTGTGTAGTTCAGGCTGCTATGACAGTGGCTGTTGCATTTGCGTTTGGCTCTATAGCACTTACACTTGTTGGTGCTACACTTCGTGCGTAATAGAAATCCTCTTGTCATTATTCACATCAGATAGAGTTGCATGAATATCTTTTGAAAATTCCTGCCTTGACAGCAATGGCGTATAAGTTAGTGTCACTTCTGTCAATAATTACCCAAAGGATGTTACGAGGATCTCCCCTTCCTTTATCAACCAATGGTATTGGCACTGCAACATTTCCACCAACTTCACCAGCTTTAAGATCCTCTCAACTTTTTTTTACCATGCGTTCTACCTGCTGCACTTGTGCTTCTCTGGCTCTTTTGCGCTGGTCATCAATGTTTTGTTTGTGATATTCTATAAGAGCGTGAGGAGATGGCCTCTTTGGAGGTGGTTGACTATATTGCTAAAGTGGAAGACTAGCTGCTTCAATTAGCATAGGAGGAGCAGTGTTAGCAGGATTTTCAGGCTGTGCTTCGGGTTGAGGGGATGGAGCAGCATGCTAAGAAGATTGAACATGATTGCTGGATGGATATTGGCTATGACAGTGTGCTGTGTGCTAGCAGGTACTGATGGTATAGATGCCATTGCAGATGTAGTTGTTTGAGCTTCCTGTTGAACTTCTGGATGGTCTTCGGCAGGGATCTGGAAAGCTGCTATCAAGTCATTTTCCGTTTTGAGACAATCAACAATTTCTGAAGGCAGGGGAGAAGATGATAGACTAACTTTTGGATTAGTGCCAACCAATTCATTGTATGGTGTACATTTTATTCCAGAATGGTAGGAAGCATTTTTTTGTTGCTGAACAAACCGAAGGCCGACAGACCAAACTTGGGTGTTGTTGTCAGTAAGACACACAGCCAGCATATCTTTTATGTCACCGTTGGCCCGTTCCACCGAAACCTGGCTTTGTGGATGTTGGCGCTTGTTACAGACAAAGTGAAGATGGAGCCACATTTCCTTCCGCTCTTGAGTTAATTAGGTTGTGTTAAAAATACCTTAAAATACTCTCAGCTCCCCATGAGTAGTGTGGTTGTAGATAATTGCAAATCTATATGCAGCTAACTACTCCTCAAAGTCTTGTTTAATTACTAGGCTTTGGTGATAAAAGTAATGCTGTAAATACTTCTATTCTTCAGGGGTCCTCACAAACAAACCTCTTTGCCAACATCAGGTATGAAATAGATCAACGTTGTTAACTTCATGGAACAGAGATTACATGTAAAAGATTTAGCTACAATGTTAGAGGAGAGTCCAGTACAATTTCTGATTTAATACCATTTTAGGTGCAACAAAAATAAGTTTAAATTCTCAAAAAAATATTTATTTTACACTAGCAGAAATTAAGAAGACGATCAAATTACTCACTATGTCTGAAACCACATCAGGCAAGTTGCGTAATGATTTAACCATAATTTCAGGCATTACGCGAAATGCCTAAGATCTTTAGGCATTTCATGAAATGACTGAGTGAAACAGGCATTACGTGAAATGACTAAACTTTCCAGGCATTTCCTGAAATGCCTGATTACGCTGTTTGACTGTAACATACATAGCGTGTGTGTGTATATATATATATAATATTTTATTCTAATTAGGAGTGGGTTTTTGGGTTTTTTTTATATTATATCAGTTATGGGGTTTTCTGGTAAAATCAGAGTGTGTGTTAACTAAGCATCCTCGAACAGGATTTTGTTTTCAGTGTTGTTGTAGTTTTTTTAGTTTTTTATGGGCTGTGTGTTATTATTTAGGTGTTGGTTAGTTAATACGGGGTGTTGGTTGATGGTGTTGGATAACCCAGTCTATTAGAACATTGATGAGTATTAGTTTTGTTTGATGTTAATAGATAGAGCAGCACCAGACTCATTTTACGGTGAGAAGTACAGACCCACTAAGCAGAAAACAGTATAGGTGATGTCATCATTCACAGCGTGCACGAACATAGCTTGTCACGTAGTACAAGACAGATTAAGCATATTCTGTAGTGAGATTTAAACTCTATAGTCTGTTTACGTTACATGGAACATGGATATTGAGGAATAAAAACCAAGATATATAACTTACCTCATTAATGTTGATATTTTTCGATATAAAAAATATCCTATTTTTTGTTTAGATTGGTGTGTCCATTGGTTCTGTGTTATTTAAAAGGCAGTCATAAGTACTATTTTTTGTATTTCAAACCGATCTTACTTTGACCGCCATTTTTAATTTTCTGCAGACGTCAGACATGTCCATATAAAAATGGGGGTGTCGGGTAATTATTTGTATAATGTATTGTTATTGTACGCAGTTATTATTTTATAAATATATCTATCATAAATTAATATCAATGCCATATTTGCAAAGATTTATTTATTAAAGTGAAAACGATGAACGAGAGACGAATATTATCGGAAATGACCGAGATGTTCCGAATGTTAAAATGGATAATAACCCCACTTTTTAATGATCTCGTCTGCCTGGTTTTGTTTCCGTTGTGAAATATTATCGAATTTTACACAATGTTGAAAGTGCAATATTTTAAATTATTATTTAACAAAATAAAGGAGAAAACTGGAACATAGAACGTTTTTGCTATTTTTCGCCTAAGTTCTTGCAAACTAAAATAATCGACAAAAATCCATGTTCCAAGTTGCTATAACAGACTAGATATAGACAGTAGTATAGGGCAGATCCAGCTTGTTTAGAAAGAATGGTTTGTATATATTTAGAAATCATTATAAACCATATAATCATAATAGGGGAGGGGTGGGGGAAGATGTGGGTGGATATTGAAAATATTGCTTTTAAACAAGTCAAATATATTTGGCCTAAAACGAAAGTTACTAATAATACACATTTGATTTAAATGATCAGTCACCTAATTTGAACTTTCGTTTTGTCAATCAACTTTCGTTTTGTTAATTTAAAACCAATATTTGTCGTTATGAACAGATGACGTTTTTGTTTTACTAGAACGGTAACGGAAGAGAGGATTTTCACACCAATATTACGAACTTTAGGTTTGATGAAATATTTAACTGCTTCTGCTTAAATTATAATATTCATAACAGATCTGCTGACGTAACCACCACGTACAGTGTGCGCATGTGCAGTGCAATAACACTAAAGGAACGTCTTTAATCTTCATACCGTATCTAAAAGATATGGATCCTGATTAATTAACATAACAGGCCCGTAGGAAACGGGGGTCTGGGGGGGGGAACGTGTCCTCCCCACTTGAGAGCCTTTTTTTTACATACTAATGTTTGCTATCGTAAACAAAATCTGATATATATATATATTTGTACCTGATTCGTCAGTGCCCACCCCCCTCGCACCTCCCACACACCCCATATCCCCACTCCCAAACTCGTTCCTACGGGCCAGCATAACGCATGTTGGGCTGTTACAGACGTTTCCCACAGTTAAAGCAGCATTCTCTATAATATCTTAAATATTTAACCATTTAGAATAAATCTTTAGGTTTGTTTCGTATCATTCTTCTACTTTCCTCAACTGTCAAGTCTTATCTAAACCACACACAAATACATTTGCTGGAGAGTTTGTAGGCAGGACCGGATTTATAAGGGGGCAATTGCCCGGGGACCTCCTGTCAGAGGGGCCACCAGAGTAAGGATTTACATTATTTAAAAAATGTAATACTTATAAAATTTGTTCTATTCATTCATTTTAGTTCATTTTTCATGTAATTTAATTTCTATATTGAGGTTCCCCAAAACCTGAAGTGCCCTGGGCCCCAAATGTCTAAATCCTGCCCTATGTAGGCTATTTTTCAACTCAAAGCGACCCGCTATTGTTTAACCAATGGCGGCAAGATTTGAAAGTTCTCTTGATAAACAATAATTTTAATTAAAACTTCAGTTGTTTCAATTTTGCATTAGTAAAATATGTTATAAGATGGGGAGGAGATATTGTAGCTTTAAATGTAGACATTATGTATGTCTTGCTTGTAATATATATTTTAGAATATCCAAGGTGTTTCTAAAGTAAAGTAAAGTTTGTTTTTATTTAACGACGCCTCTAGACACATTGTTTTTTTATCTGCTGTTGGACGTCAATCATATGATTATTCTGACATATGTCTTTAGAGGAAACCTGCTACCGCCACATACGCTACTCTTTCCGATAAGCAGCAAGGTATCTTTTCGATGCACTGTCCCACAGACAGAACAGCACATACAATTGCTTTGGATGAACCAGATGTGGACCACCGGTTGGAACGGAAAATAACTCAAACTGAAAATGGGTGCACTGGAGACGGGTCGATCGTTCTCAGTGTACCCATTTGCGGTTTGAGTTATTTTCCGTTCCAACCAGTCGTCCACATCTGTTTCTTCAAAGGCAATGGTTTGTTTCTGTCCATTCTGGTTTTTGTAATTGGTCGACAGTTAAGCTATTTGTCTAAAGAGGATTTAGGAATTCTGAAAGTGCTTTTTTCTTCTTCTTTTTTACTTTTCTTACTTCTTCTTTTTCATCTTCTTTTTTTAAATAGTTATTTGATATTTAAAGGGTTCGGAAGTAAATTAACATTAACATTAATGGAAAAAAATTAAAGATGGGATCCGGACCTCTAACTCAAGGCACGGATGCAGGATTTCTGAAAGGGTGATGGGTGATGGTTTATTTTCACGTCCTTCCACTTGGAAAATGAAAAAAAAAAATGAAAAAAAAACCGAGAAAGGGGGATCCAGACCCTTGGACCCCTCTGGATCCGCTACTTAACTCCCGGCAGTGGGTCCGTTACTTAACTCCCGGCAGTGGGTCCGTTACTTAACTCCCGGCAGTGGGTCCGTTACTTAACTCCCGGCAGTGGGTCCATTTATACAGTGTACTATATTATGTTATCACTTTACAAGCCTGTTGCTATTTCCCTTGTGATATATTCATAAGCAGTTCATGTAATATAAAAGAGGTTACATTTATATAGATGTATAAAATAATTTCATAAACTTATATTTTAACCCATATAGAAAACGAGTGTCATTGGTCTAATGTTCTTCACTAATTTTATTATATTTTATTTTTCTTATTTAAAACAAACTTACTAACACTCATTATTTCTTCTGCTTACCGCTTTTTTCTTTATATTAATTTTTATTGATCAACACTGATTACAAACATATAATTATAACGGATTATAACCCCACTTTTTAATGATCTCGTCTGCATGGTTTTGTTTTCGTTGTGAAATATTATCGAGTTTTACACTATGTTGAAAGGGTACTATTTTAAATTATTTAACAAAGTAAAGGAGAAACAATGTCAATAGCTAAAACAGCCAAAATTCAAGTTAAGACTCGTCTCGTGATGGCAGGTCATACATTGTTATTGTTGTTGCTTTAGATATCAGAAATAAAGCTCTTCGTTGATCAGGGGTCATCCATTTTATTTTCATCCTTTTCACGAGCGTACAAAAGGTGCTCTCTTTTTTGGACCCCCTCTCTCCCATCTAAAAACATACAAACTGAAAAGGAATAACAAATGATGATTTCGAAATAGTATTATTGTTTTGTTTTGTCTTCTTTTCTTTTTTTCTTTTTTTCTTTTTTTCTTTTTTTTTTTGAAAAGTGTACATCTCCCTTTAACTCCAAAGTACGTTTTGTACACTCAGAAAAATGATTTAAAAAATGGATGACCTTTAATGATATTCTTGTTAAATAGTTTACACTACCTATAAATATGCTGTAGAGGTTATTTTCACAGTTGTTTTCCTTGGCAGCAATGCTGGAGATACACTTAAAATAAAACGAATCATTTAAAAAAAAAAAAAAAAAAAAGCTAACTGGTTAACGGGTTATGCAAAGTAGCCGTTCCAAAATGCCAGGTCGTATTAATTTTATTTCTGATCGTCTTGTGATTTCAGGAAACCGACAAACGAGGAAGTATTTTTCACACACCTAGCCGATCCAACAGTGTGTTCAATGAAGGAGAAAAGATCGACAACAAACGGACAGCTCAGTACTTCGATGACCGGCGAGCTAGTTTCTTTGGAGATCCACTCTTCAAACGAACCAATCTGTACGGCTCAGGTTCAGGTTGGCTTAACCGAGGATACGTATCAGACAGCAACATTATGACGTCATCCAAGACCAACCCGCTCTACAGCGAACATGACAGCATTACCGAGGAACGCAACGACACTGACAATCAATCAGAGCTACAGGATATACGGATTGAAATCGAAGACGATGACATTTCCGTCAAAGAAACGGGATCGAGTTCCGGTTCCGGTAAAAACTATGATAATGACACTATGCCGTCAACGATTCTCCTGAAGCCGTCGTTGCTAAGGAGACAATTGTCACACGATGATTCCGGAAATGAGAGCTGTAATGTTCACGTGCATGATACGGAGAGCTGTTCAAGCGGAAGTGGGGATTGTGGAGGATATGATGACCGTCAGGTGTTGGCGCGGAAGACGTGATGAGAATGGTTACGATAGAAACAGTTTAGATGATTTGAGAAATACCACCATCGCCTGTTGGTTATTACTGTGGTGTTTTTATTCATAATTTTGGCCATTCTTTCTCATATGACATTAGATTGGCCTATTAACAACTGCGTGTCAAGGATAAGGCCTTTTTGTCATCCAATTGATTATTCGGTCAGTTAGTTGTACGTTTTGAAAATTAGGGAAATCTTTCTTTTATTCCTTAAGAAGGGACATTTACACCTTTTCTTATAAACAAGTTTGGAAGACTAGACTAGTACTCGTGGGGTGTACAGTTGTGTACGTGGATGGACACATTAATTGAGGAAGAGGTATCCAAATATGGTTTTATTGTTTCTTATATTGGAAGGGACTAAATTAGTTATGACCAAAGTATAAGTAAAAAAAAGATAAATTGTTGGTGGAAGGCGTGTCCATAGCCACTGTACCTCCCTGGATCTGGCTGTTTCGTATGACCCATCCACCCCATAACTAGCATATCTGAAAACAACATATTAACTCCATCTGTTATTGGTTCACTTTTTTTTAAGGAAATTCTCCATTCTCCCCCGGGGTAATTCTCAATTCTGCCCTGAGAAAATTCTTCATTCTGTCCTGGGGAAATTCTCCATTCTGTCCTGGGGAAATTCTCCATTCTGCCCTGACAAAATTCTCCATTCTGTCCTGGGGTAATTCTCCATTCTGCCCTGAGAAAATTCTTGATTCTGTCCTGGGGAAATTCTCCATTCTGCCGTGAGGAAATTCTCAATTCTGCCCTGAGAAAATTCTCCATTTTGTTCTGGGAAATTATGGTTACGTATCTGGAGTCTGTCCTCTGTCCACAGTAGAAAACACTATGCCTGCGTTCAGGACGAAATAGATAGCTAGACTAGTTTTTGCGTTTCGTGTTAAACCAATTGAGAACGTTTGGAACTAGTGAAATTGCGCCAGTGATGGCTAGACTTTTCTAAACGCATGACAGGACAGATGTAACTGTGTATGTGACTAGCCATCACGAAATGAGTCTTAACTTGAATTTTGGCTTTTTTGCCTATAACATTGTTAAAAAGTTCAGATTTTGCTATTTATTCTGATAATTGAATCAAGTTTCTTCTGATGATAGTCTTTTAAGTTATGTATGTTTAAACTTGAAAGGCGGCCATTTTGAGAAAATTGAGTTTACAAGTTGTTTTATCTATATCATCAGTTTTCTCAGTACTTTTAAACATATTTAATTATATTTTTAGAGAAAAATAAGTTAACGTTAACATAATACAAAGTTTGAGGAATTTACATTTTCAAAAAGAATGAAAACAACCCAGACATTGCCTCGAGGCTTATTTTCACCGGTAGCCCTGATAGCGGTCCGCGAGTTGAGACGGCAGGTCACATATAATCAAAAGTAAGTCATCTTTTAAATTCTGGTATTTATAAATTTCCGATATAGCCTTTTTGAAAAAAAAATCGAGTTGCTTGTTAAAAGGGAATAAAACTGACAGACCATCAAATGAAAATAATGCGTTTTATCTGTTGTCCTATAATCTTGTTACAATCAATGTGGACGATTTTAAAACGGTTTCCTTATTGCTTTATTTATATCTCACACCTTTAATCTTCAGGTTGTTAACGGAATAAATTATGTTAATTAGTGGGTGTATATTACTATGGAACATTCTGTCTCAGCTGATTTTTTTGTGATATAGATTTATAGATATAGATTTATATTATTTATACATGTCAGGAGCGGTTTAAAATAAAAATAAAACCCACGGTTCGGTGAATAATATTGGGAGTTTGTAATGGGTTCAAAGAGACGGACTCAAAAGGGAATCATTCCTTTTCATATTTAAAAGGTTTTTTTTAATATTGGAAGGCAATGTGATAAAATTATAATGAGACGGTAAAAACAGAGGGCCGAATGGGGCCCGCTCACTAGGATCCACCCATGGCCGTCTTAAGAATATTTGAAGGCATTCACTTGGGGCCCCTTCCATCTCTCGTTTATTTGAACCCATATTTTTTTATTAAATTTCGGGGCCCCTCTCTACTGCCCAGTGTGTCCATGCGATAGAATGTGCCATGTTTTGGTTAAGGGTGTGTGGAATTTTAATGAGTTCAAATAGTTGACTCTAGTAGATCCCCTGTTATTCTTACATGACGTCACATTCATTGTCGATATCTTACGTCATATATAAATGACATTACAGTCAATGTTATTCCTCTGAAGTCACACTCAGCGTTATTCCTTCATGACGTCACATTCATGTCAATATGTCACGTCATATATAATGACGTTACAGTCAGGGTTATTCCTCTGAAGTCACACTCAACGTTCAACCTATATGACGTCACAGTCAATGTTATTTATATTTAAATTAACAGTCAGCGTTACTTATACCTGACGTCACATTTAGTGTTATTCATTTCTGAAGTCTGTTAATATTATTTCTAACGTCCTATCTGACGTCACATTCCACGATATTCCTATTTGAAATCCAGATATTTATAATAAGACACTAACGCTAATTACGTTTGATAAGATTAGATAACTGTTTGTGACGTTACATACTCCACCCGTAGTCTTTCATTTTGTTTTTGCATAATTATGGTGGTTGTAAAAATGTATTAATGTGGAGCTTTGTAATTATTGCAAACTGTTAATTGCTTTTAATGTCATGATTTAAACTGTAATCATTTGAAATTGTATAATGTCACAATGTAGTTATATAAAACAAATATATAATGTGGATAGAGTTTTATTTTTATTTTTTGAAGTCATACATACATTGAAAATGATGATGATGATGATGGTGGTGATTATTTTTTTCCTTACAATATGAAAAGAAACAAACTATGAGATAAACTTTTTGTACAGTTTAGTTGTTATACAACTGAGAGAAGAAAAATTTATTTCATAGTGAAAATAGAATTAAGTCAACGAGTGAAATTGAATCCTTCCCTCACAACCTAAAGGCTGAAGCCAGGTATGGTTGTTGTTTGTTTGTTTGTTTGTTTTTTTGTGGGAAAGGAAGGCGAGTGTATTGGAATGAGATGGAGAGAGATATGTACTATTTATATTAGTATTATGTTAGTTCTAATACAGAGGCACGGCGGAACCAAGTGAACATTGGTGGGGGAAGGGGGCTTAACGAGATTATGCTTGATTCAGAATTATAGGGGCTAGAGCCCCCCCCAAACCCCCTGTTCCGCCGTGCCTGGTACACCCTTTAAAATTAATGTGGTTATAATTGCTATCAAAACTTTTCATCACTTATTTTTATTCCGCCAAAACAAAACAAAATCTTTTAGTGATATTTTGATTAGTTGTCCCCTAAAACGTACAGGATGGGGTGGGGGGTGGTGCATGTTAGGATGTAATATCAATAAAATTATGTGGTTTTCGTAATTATTTTTGTTTTGTATCACGTTTGTAAGAGTACTTGAACTGTGCATATAATTTATACTATTAATCTTTATTTCTTTTTGTTTATTTCTTGTCAGAGATATATATTAATATTCCAATGTCAGTTTCGTTTAGGATCCTTCCACGTCGACCGCGTTGTTCTCAAAGTGTAAATACTGTTTATTTACTTTTGTTTTTGAAATAAATAACCATTTCGTGAAGAAATTAACTTATTTGTGTGTTATTTTTCATTTTGTTATTTTTTTTATAATTAAAATACTGACATTATTTAAAATGCATTGCTTAACAAGAAATAGCCGAATGGATGCGATATTACAAGATGATCAAAAGCATGAAGTCACGTTGTCATGTCACGTCATGTAAAGTAAAGTTTGTGTTATTTAACGACGCCTCTAGAGCACATTGATTTTTATCTTATCATCGGCTATTGGACGTCA
>JAULBS010025286.1:0-10533 GCA_032355785.1 Symmetromphalus regularis
TGACACCCCAGCACATTGTTTATTCAGCAGCTATTAGGTGTCTGACATATGGTATTCTGTGACTCATGGTCTTTAGATAAATCCCGCTGCCACAACATAGGGTACTCTTTCTGATTAGCAGCAAGGGATCTTTTATATTCACTTTCCCACAGACAGTACAAAACATACCACAGCCTTTGATAAACTTATACCTACCCTTTGAGTTACTTACACCTACTACTCATTAAGCATTTGCGAAGCACTCACTCTGGGTTGGAGCCAATATTGAGATTACAAATCCCATTCCTCAACTGAGATTTGATCCCAGTATTTACCAGCTGTGAAATTGACAGCTTAACCACTATTCCACTGGGGTCAGTGTGGAGCAAGGAAGCTTTCTTGGATCCTATGGGGTGGGATTTATTTCAGATGGTAATGTGTTCACTTGAGTTACTGTGGTCATGGGATGAAACCCTTCCAGTGGAATCATTCTCTGATTGTATTTATTCCTCTCCAACCAGGGGACAATATTTCAAAATCTGAGGTAACCGGAAGTCGGTTCACGTGGTTTTTACCTAGGTAACCCACAGTTCTGTTACATGAATTATATTTGTGTAACCCATGGGTTACCTGATCGGTTACGTTGAAATTATGTTTTAAATACATAATTTTTAGCTCAAACAAAGTTAAAACAAAATACTTTTTTTTTTAATGTTTGCTAAAGTTAGCGATGTTTTTTTTGTGCTTTTTTATTATTTTATTTTTTAATGAACACTGTTTTGTAAGACCTGTTTATGTTAAACCATTTTCAGCATTTGTAAAATTATAGGCAATTCAATATTATGTCAGCATAATTATATTCCTAAAGATGAAATAGCAGCAGATAATTTAGCTGTCCCCAGTGTCCATGGATATTTCATTAAAACGTTTGGCTCGACTCCATACTCATTATTTTTAGTTTAGACCAGTCGCAAGTTGCAATATAACATTGTCTACTGGTTTGCTGCGCATCAAGTATCTAAAAGTCAGTCTAAAACATTTGTCAGAATACTTGTACGTCTGCATGAATAAACTTCTTGTAATCGTGAAGTTTGCAAGTTTTAATTTCTGAACGTCTACAGGTCATGACGTAACCGATTTGGGGTTTGCATGAATTTAATTTTGCATAACCTACACGCGAACTGAACTGCGGTTCACATGAAATATTGTGCCCCATAATTAGCTTCAATGTTTAATTGCTATAAAACGTACATGTAGGCAGGACCAGACATAAGCAGACAGTCATAGAAATTGTTCGATGGTCACATGTTGCTTGTCTTGCCACCTGTATTTGCAGGAGCGTTTCACAATGAACAATTTTTCATCACTAAAATTTGATACTGATTATTGGGTGGTCAAACTTTAGTTAAGCATGGTGCACAGTCCACATACTAATATACTGTGCATGTTTCATCTGAGCATGTAGCTTGTAGATTACTTAGCAATTAATATATTATAATGTACATGTAATATATACTTTTTTATACTCTAATAATGCTTTATATAATATTAATTGTTACTTTAATAGGATAGATCCTATCCAGTGGACCTCTTTGGACTATTTTGTGTTCCAGCTATTGGTGCACGACTGATGTTACAAAAGCCTTGATATGTGCTGTACTGTCTGTAGGAAAGCGCATGTAAAATGGTCTCTTGCTGGTAATTGGAAAGAGTTCATTATACATGTACTGTTGTACATGAAGTTGTTGACCACGTGTAGGAATGGGGAATAGCTCAGTGTATTCTTGGAGAAGGTTGTTTTTGCCATATAAATAAGAGTATTTTAATTGCCATAATATACCTGCATTAGTTTGATAATGTATTTGTTTTACAGATGGTCCTCAAAATTTAATGCTGATGATTTTTCACAATTCAGGCACGGTTCAATAGGAGCTGATCGCCCCCCCCCCCCCACAAATTTTTTGGCAATGAACCTTTTTTTTGTAAAACCATAAGTGACATTACTTCACATGCCCTATATTTTTAGCGTCACAGCAGTTGTGCCCCCTCCCTCCATTCACAATTGCTGGAACCACCCCTGCAATCTGATTATGATTGGATTTGACCCTTAAACCATTCCCCTAATCCAGATTTAAAAAAACATTGACTCAGCCCTGCGATGGCAATGTAGTTATAATAATAACAACAAAGTTAATACCTGATAAAAATGCTGTCGCAGATCAATGTAGAAACATCTTTTCATGACGACACTGCTAATTGATGTCGTCAATTTTGAGGTCTGCTGACTATACCAATATATGTAGGTACCCCCAAATGGTGACTTTTATTTTGATTTGAAAGCAATACAAATACATCTTTCACTTTATGAACAAGGGCAACAGTCACTTCCTGGAAGGAGCATGTCCAAAAAGTGAAGGGATGTGTCCCCCAATCCCTCTAGGATTGACACCCCTGAATAGACCCCCTGTGTATATGAAATATTTACGTTAAGACTACCTGGCTAAGTGTTACATTGATATCATAAAGGAAAATACTGGAAAAGCTTATTATTTAGGCATTTTAATTTCAATTTTTCAAAGCAAAAAGTGGTGGTGGGGGATTATTTAGGCATCGTCCGTCCAAAAAGTGGATTGAAGCCCGTTTATGAATATTGTTTGGATTGTGAAAATCATTTGCAGAAGGTCTCTTATTTTATGCATTTGTTATGTTTGAAGATTAGTGTTTATGCTTTGATCTTTATTAATGTGTTATCAGCTGGGATTTAGAGTATCTGCGGTCATACTAACGAGTGCCCAGGAGTCCCTGGGCACTCATGAGTGAAAATGTGTGTGCCCAGGGATAAATGAGTGTGTGTTAGCTGTTGTTTCTTGTATACTGTATATCGTCTTATCACGTACCCTTTCATATCAAAACGCTATTTTTTTTTATTTCAGTCTAAAAATGTGTATGTGACCATAGAATGTCATGTGTTCTGCTGGGTGGAAGAAGGGAGTTATCTCCCTTATTTCCCCCAGCAGAATGCATGACATTCTAAGGTCCTGATACAGGGTTATCAAATGCACATTTTAAGACTGAAATACTTAATTATTTAGCATTTTCGTATGAGAGGGTACCTGATAAGAGAATGTATACAAGAAACAACAGTTAACATGCACTCATTTAACTCTGGACACTCATGAGTATGACCAGTGTATCTGTTTTTTTTTCGTTTTTTTAATATATACATTGTATATAATGGAATGTTTTTACATTCAGGCAGGTGTATATATACTCAACCAAAAAAGAAAGTATGCATGTAATCAATAGCTATTTATTTCATAACCAGACGACATTCATGGCAGAAATTCTGAAATTAGATAACTATACCATTTAGGAGGTGTGTGTGTGAAGTTATATCACATGTTGTGCACATGTTTGCTGCTAATGGGCCATTACTGTCACCCCTGCATGAAATAAAAATATTTCAACATGCATACTTTCTTTTTTGATTGAGTATACATGAAATGTCAAACCTGTTAAAATCATTAAGAAAATATGCACATCCTTTCACAATACAAATGCATGTGTTTTAACCTGTATATAAAATATACCTGAATATTACAGCCACTTTTCATAGGTGGAACCAGGGTGTTTCAGAAACTCCCTGGCCACCAGTTTTTACTTTTGTCCATCATATCTTGATTTTAACTAACTTTGAAGTCATTCTTACAACATTAAAAATCTAATATCTTTGGATATCACTCCCAAAATTCCTGTACGTGTCCCTGCATTTTATAGAAGCTTGGGTGGTCATACCTCAGGGATTTACCGGACTCACCAAACATACATAAAGACGCAATAAAATGTCATCTGAACCCCCAAAATCAGAGACACTGCATCCCATGGGACTCTTATAAAATTACCAAAACAGTTTTGGTTATATAATCAACTCGGTCATTAATAAACAATAGGGCATGGGATGGAGTGTGTACTGGGACATTTTAGTGCCATAATAAAGAATTAATTTATTCATTATAAAACAAATTAAGATAGAATAAATATTTTTTCTTAATGTAAAACCTGTTTTCTGGAAATCTTGACAAAATTTTGGACCCTTAGGTCTTAGGTTGGGACCATCAGAAAAGAAATAGGTGTGTCCCAGGGACCCCTCTTTTATGAAAGTCAGGTAAACCCCTGTCATAAATAGTTTTATTTTCACCTGGATTTTTTATATATATTTTTTGGAATCTGGAAGAAATTCTCATAAAAATAAAATATTTTATGGTTGTACAGGGATTGAAACTAAGGAATGCCCCCCACCCCAAGTGAGAAATAACTGGATGAGCGAAATATAAATTAAAAAGAGCACATTGATTTATTAATTATCGGCTATTGGATGTCAAGCATTTGGTAATTTTGTACCAGCCTCCGACAGGTTTTGAACCACTGTCTTTAATTTGAGAGTCCCATTGTCCTACTACTAGGGCATGGGATTTGGATAAAGTGACTGGCACGTATTCAACATGCAATCCAAATCCAAGGGATTCAAAGGCCCTGATAGGGTGTTTAGGAGGGCGACGTGCCGTGCCCAAAAATGACTGGATATTTCGAGGCCGAATTATTGCTTACGTGTATAGAAATTGAGAAACACTGTTTACATTTGTACCTATATTGACATGTTTTTTTTTACTCAAAGCCTTTAGGCATACGGAATATACCTTGAGGCATAACGTGAACTTTACTGGCACGTATATACTCCGATGGGCGTACAATTCCCATGCCTTACTACTGAATCACTAAGGCTCACCGCAGTATCATTAAGTACAACAAATGAAAATTTATTTCCTCTCCTTAAATCATAATTTAAAAAAATATCAACCAAAACAGAAGTTATATCTATATCATTTTTTAAATTTGTATTACCAACAATTTTAGAGAAAAAATTCTGATAACCAAATATTAAAAACAAAAAAAGATCTTCGGAGATTTCTTGCAGTCTTTTGGTCTGCATCTCATTTGCCATAGAAGTGGATCCAATTGCAGTTTGGGTTATTTTCCGTTCCAACCAGTGGTATTCGAAGGCCGTGGTATTGCTGTCCTGTCTGTGGGATGGTGCATATAAAAGATCCCTTGCTGCTTATTGGAAAGTGTAGCGTTTGTGGCGGCAGCAGATTTCTTCTAAATAAATATGTCAGAATGAACATGATTGATGTCCAATAGCCAATGATAAGATAAAAATCAATGTACAAACTTTACTTTACATTTGCCATTGTTAAGCTTTTGATATCATCAAGTATTTTGTTACGATTTTTATACCCAATTGTTCAATACCTGTTTTTGTTATCTTGATTAAAAATAAACCCTTTCTTGTTACTTGAGTGTTATTTTCTTTATTTCATAAATTGAATAATCATTTGCATATGTTTAATTAGTTTAGAGTAAAGTTATTAAAAGTAGCACTTATGTAACCAGACAAGATGGGGGAGTTGTACATATATGCATCCCTTACAAAGGTGAAAATCGTTTCCTGGAAGTGGGGGAGAGGACAGAACATCCATCATGTCCAAAATGTGATAGGGGAGGGGAGAACGAAGCATCCCCCTGTCCAAAAAGTGGGTGGATGGATTATTATATAGGCACCCCCATCCAAAACGTGGAGAGACATGTACCCCCTTCCCTGGATTTATGCCTATATTCCTCATATTTTAGGGTTGTGAACAGAAAATTATTCAAATGTTCAATCTAAAAAGTCAGTATGCATTTTAGTAAGCTTTGAGTAAATGTGGTTTACAAATTTATTTTTTAAAATGATAAAAAAGATTTCGGTTTATGATTACATAATTTGTTATTGTCACGGACGATGATGAACCAATAAATTTATTTATTTAATGACCCTTCAGCACAAAAGTAAACATTGGCTATTATTGGGGGTACGAGATGTTTGAGGTTTCATAATTTAATTTTTTAAAATGTTTGTCAAAAAGGTTGTTTAAAGATATTGGGTTAATATACAATATATATTATATATGATTTAGCTAAATGTCATTTAATATAATTATGTTGAAGATATTTAATAAATTATGTTACAAATATTTAATAAATATTGCAGAAATTTACTTTAAAAATTTATTTAATAAATATTGTTGATATTTAATAAATAATTGTTAGCATGATTTAAATCTTAAATGCCACTTAGCTAAATTATTTTAGATATATATATACATATATATATATATATATATATATATATATATATACATGATTTACCTAAATTACATTTATTATGTTGAAAATATTTAATATTTGTTGCAGAGATTTAATAAATTATTTATTTAATAAATATTTGATAAATATTTTTTATATAAACACATAATATAAATTAAATGTTTAGAAAAAGGGATTACATTTTTTTACTGTTGGTACACCATAGACAATAAAGTCACTGTATGGACAAAACAATTACAAAATATCCATAAATAAGTTAACTTTCTATATTTGTGGTTATGTTTCACTTACATTTTGATAATATTGCAAATTTTATTATTATTATTTATTATTATAATTATGCTCTTAAATGCAAAATATTTCAACAAAAATATTTTTGGGAGAACTGTCACCTTGCAGAATTATGACTGCCCTTTTAATCATCGATACATGTGGGGTAATAATAATAAATATACTGGTGAGTATATTATCAGTAGCGAATGCGAGGGAAAGGGGTCCAGACTTCCAATTTTCTCTTTCCTTTTTATTTTTATTTTTTACGAGTGGAAGGAGGTGAAAATTAACCATTACCCATTTGGACCCACCCCACCCCCTATTTCAAAAGGTCTTCATCTGCGCCTGACTATATATTAATAATAATAATTTATCCCCTGATTTTTGCTCTAAAAAAAATCTATTTTTCGATCAGGTCGAACTGTAGAACTAAAGTCGGAATTATGCGAGGTGTTCCGATTGCTGACGTTACGAGACGAATAGAAACTATGTTAATGCCAGAACAAGTGAATGACGTCAAATGACGTAAAGTCCCTTTGTAGCTTGTCTTGCAAGGAGTTGTAAGAAAAAAGAAAAACAAACATGGAAGAGCAGATATCCCCTGGTTAGTATATTTAAAAAATATATTTCAACAACAGGCGCATGTGATCTCCATCCAATCTTCACCCCTGCTCAAAGCGATTTTTGTGTGTGTATTATTAACGTGTTTCAAATATAGTAATATCCCTGTGATTATAATGCACACCCACAATAAAGGACTGGAATAAATTAACATCATATATTTTGGCCAGAAGGACGATCAACATTTAAATTTTACTGTCTTCCATTTTTACTCGCCTAGGGCGAGGCGGTGAACGCATATCCCTGTTGAATATTAGGTCTTTGTTAATGCAACATGATTATGTATCAAACAGTATTTGAATACAGATCAGGGGCGTTGGAAAAAAAATCTGGTGGGGGGGGGTAACCTAATTTCCCAATGAATGATTCAACTATGAATAAAGAACATCTTTATGGGAATTATTGGAGGGGTTGCTGGAGCCCCTCTGCCAGGGCCGGAAATAGACCTTTAGGGCACCCGGGACACTTCAGGTTCGGGGGTCCCTCAACATAGAAATTAAATTACATGACAAATAAAAAAAAATGAACTAAAATGGATGAATAGAAATAATTTTATAATTATTACATTTTTTTTTAATAACGGACGTCCTTAGTCTGGGGAGCCCCTCTGGCAGGAGGACCCGGAGCTATTTCCCCTTATAAATTCAGCCCTGCCCCCAGGTCCCCTCCCACCCCCGCCGGTTCCAATGCACATGCACATTAGATTATACATATGATTCTTATGAACTATTTAGATATAGTGTATATTACATTTATTATTAAATACTGTGCTGGGAAGTCTTAAATTGTAAAACAAGTATTTCTTTCATTTTTCTCAGGTGGCTGTTCACTGCCGAACCTCGAGGAATTCAAAGTGCTGCTGGAAGACCGGACTTTTGTAGATCACTTCAATGTTTTCCTTATGTTACCGGTACGTATAATACATTTATCATGTAGTATTATGAGTAACGTTATTTGTACAAATCCTCAGCGGCATATTTGCCTTACAGCTTGTTATGTGTAATCTCGTTTAACTATTTCTCATACAGCGTTTATTTGTGGTCTCTGTGACGTCATTTCCATACCGTGCATGTTAATTATAGAACCATCAGTAATACTTTTCTTATACAGGTCATTCGTATTAGTAAACTTTATGACTGAGTCTGAACATGATCAGTAATAAATCACGTATGATACATTAGTAAACTTTATGACTGGATCTGAACATGATCAGTATTAAATCACGTCTGATACATTAGTAAACTTTATGACTAGATCTGAACATGATCAGTATTAAATAACGTATGATACATTAGTAAACTTTATGACTGGGCCGGTTAGTACAAAATCAGTTATCAAATATGACTGTTGTCTCTGTTTGGATCTGAACATCACAGAGTAACACTTACTATAATGTATCAGATGTGATTTAATACTGATCATCTTCAGACCTAGTCATACAGGAAGTCTGAACGGGGAAGGGGGATATCCCTTATAGCCCAACCTCTTGCTACGTCAGTACCTCGACCCCTAGCCCTTACTCGCGCCTGTTTTTAATTAGATTCCTGCTGGAGTGACATTAAGCGAATATTATTTTCCTTTCCTTTTGCATTTAGATATTTTGTACATGATTAAGGTTTGCAATTTTGTAAATAAATTCCTGTTCTTTGTTTCAGGTGTTTGGACAACATGTCCTCTATATCTATAAAGATAAAGATTTTGAATTTTACCCTCAAATCAGAAAAGCAAAAAGTGTAAGTAATCGATAAACCTGAATGTCACTTAAATCTTAATTAAATGTACTAATAAGCAACTATCATTGGCACTTCATGTAGAACAATATATTCAGGACCGCAGCTAAAAAAAAATTGGTGCGGGGCAGATAAATTCTTGGAATGGACGAGGCAATACGGGTGTCTGAACTAAAGCAGCAGAATATTTTTTAATCTAGAGTCTCTGAAATGCCATTTCCAGCCATTTCAAGGAGGTTACATACTTAAAATGTCAATATCAATAAACAGTAAATTGTCACATTTTATTATTATTATTATTATATTTTTTGGGGTGTGGATGGGGGTAACTGCCCCTGCCCCAGCTAGCTACGGCCCTGATATTATTTACAGACATAATGTTATGCATATAGAATAATGTTAGTGTAATATGTGAAGAGTAACTCCTCATTCAAAAGTTTCCATCTAAGTTTGTGAAAAGGGTACGTTTCCTAATGTGGAGGAATTAAATACTGCCCATTTGTCGAAGTGCTCATCGCGTGCGCACGTGCGACTGTTAACGCTAGGATTTCCGAGAAGAAGTAGCAGACGACGCTTGAACATAAATGTCATTTTAAAAAATTGTTTGTGTCAAGAATGGATTTGATTTAGTGGTAAATATTGCATAGATTGTTATTCACAAGTTATCGCTACATTACATCAGTATATTTTATAGGAATAACCATACGGGAGTGCGGATGAAAATCATCCCCTTCTGGCGTTCTGAAGGCTGTGTGATAAGTTTGGCTAGCGGGCAATACGTCAATGGAATAGCAACACTTTTTATTGTGTCAAACACACTAAATACAGTATTTCCCTCGTAATAAATGTATTTTCCTTTTAATTTTGATAGCTCGTATTTTATGTGATGCGATAGTATCCCCGTCATGCCAAATTGCGTCGCACTAACAAGAACTGCCTACGGCGTTTGCGCAGTTGAGTCACATAGCACATTTAACGAAATCAACGTTTACGTTGTTGAATTTAGTATCATAGGGTGACCAGTTTCGGTGGGTATAAGCAATAAATTGAAAAATACAAGAATTTTAAAACTGATACGTAGGTTATACACTCACGTCTCATAAGTCTGCGCGGCACAAAAGTCTGCGCACTTTTACGTTGCGTTCATGTATGTAAATGAACAAGAAAACCTTTTTATTTTAAGTCCTCCAAAGATGATAAAATTAACTTATTTTTATCAAAAAGATATATAAAAGTGTATTCTTTAATAGTTTAATTTAATACAACACTGCATTAATGCACAAATAGCATGCTTTTGTAAGCATAGCGAAAACACTGCCAGAGCACCTGCCATTGTGTCAAGTAAATACATACCATTCGGCTTATAAGAGTTTACAGAAAATTTATGTTATATAAATCACAGAAACAACTGAATCTCCAAACAACATAAAAGTGAAACATTACCTCTATAAAAGAAACACAAGTTTATTTTTTAAATTTCCCTCCATTTGACACGTCATAATTGACCTATTAGTATTAATGGTGATCACATCCAGCTATAGTTTGTTTCATAAATGGTTCATTGTTAATGCATCAATAATGTTGAAATGTAAATGAATGTATACTGTGATTAGCGATATCCCAAGTGGTAAACTTTTGCCATGTGTTACCATTAACTTTCTTAATCATATTATTTGCTGGTATCAAAAAGAAAAGTTCAAGGACCACCATTCATATGGAACTTATT
>JAULBS010025297.1:0-10532 GCA_032355785.1 Symmetromphalus regularis
TCTCCCAAGACTGGCTTGATGGAATGAAGTTTGTTCGCTCCCGCATTGTTCCATTCACCTTGCCAAGTAGATAAAATCTAATAAATGTTTTGACACAATATTTAGAAAATGTGTTTTATTTATTTTTCAGTAACGAGCAGAATCATCCGCTGAATCTTTCCACATCGAAAATCGAAGAATCTCGCAACTCCACGAAAGTTATATCATCTGTACCCTCAACAACAAACACATCCCTCGTACCTCACAACGGCTTCTGTCTCCCTCCCTCCATCATTACCTCATCTAATCAATCCAGCATATGATCATCTCCTAGCAACCAAATCCAGTGGTTTCCGTGCCGAACAGTTGGTCTGTTTCTCCATCTAATTTATCCACGTAGCTCTTGAATATCCAGAGTTGCTCATAAGTACTTTAGATGCCAATTTTAGGAGTTTCTAGAAGAATTGCAGTTTTTAAACATTGAGTCCTTGACAAAAATCATGATTCAGGGTGTCCCAAACCAGGGCTTCTAGAATTTTTTTTAATCCACTAGCCGTCGGACCAGTGATTTTCAAAATTCACTAGCCCGATTTAAAAATTCCATAGCCCTACCTCCCAAAAATAAAACCCATTCTCCCCGCACCCAGTGCCCTTGGCTAATGACATTGGGCCCATGGCGAGCATGCCTGAACCAAACTGGACATGGGCACGTCATAAAACTACTTCAAGTTCAATAAAACTTAAACTTGACAATCGGATCAATATTTTGCAGAAATATATATTTTTTTTTTTTACTAAAATGCACCCTGATTCATTTGTTAGATTAGTGTTACCGTTTCCAAAAACAAAAGAACACAATAGATCTATCAAATAGCGACCTACATGGCTACATGCCACGTGCCAGCCGATTGTCTCAGACTTTGCGGATGACTGACTCGGTCAGAGTAAGACTTAAAACAGACAACCTTTCAGTAAAATAATTATTACCTTCATTGTAATAGGTAACAATGGATAAATTAATTCCTTATAATACTTGTATTTTTAACGATTAAAGAACAAAAAAGTAAGATTTTTTTTTTGACTGGAAGAAAACAAATCTCTGTAGGGAAGCCATTAGGCACTTTCAGGATATTACGATATATTGCCGGAAACAGAAATCTTACACTGCATTTTTCTTTCTTCAGATTACACTAGCGAGTTACTTGATGTGTTCTAGGTTAATAATATTCCGACTTTATTTATCGAAAGTATTATGTTTTGACCGGAAGAGAAAACAAAATCTGTAATTTTTTACTGCGTTATTTTGCAGATTACGCTAGTGAGTTATTTGACATGTTCCAGGCTAATAATAGTCAGACTTTATTTATCGAAAAAGTATGTCAAGCGCTTTTCCTTGCAGTTTTTTCTTTCCAATTTTTGTTTTTTTTGGAATTCCTCTAGCCGTCGGGCTAGTGGAAAGTGGTTATTTGGTAGCCCGACCGCAAAAACCACTTGCCACGAGCGTCGGGCTACCATATTCTAGAAGCCCTGCCCAAACTGTAATTTGATCTTGGGATACCCCTTGTAAAATATTTCATTGTGGTCCTAACAGTATTTTGTAACTTTCTGTATTTAGTTGGAAGGTGAAGAAAAATACAAATCTTGGACACAAGAATTAAATGTTTCATTCTGGAAGTGCAATGGGAAACATCTTTGAAATTATTTTGATATTCAGTTGCGAGTTGTTTTTGTGAAAGATGTTCTAAGTATGGAAGGAAGATGAGTGGTGGAGTAAAAAGGGGAGATAACTAAGGAACACTTGTTGGAATATCTTCATCAGTGTAAGCAAGAAGGGAAAACAGTTCATAAATAAGGAACAGTTATTGAAGAAGGGGAAGCAATTCATGAATTGATATTGTGAAATATTTCTGATCCGTTATTTATGCATGCATGGAAACAACAGGAATTATTGTCAGTTACCATGGCTTTTTAAAAAATACTTTTTTAAAGTCCTGAGGGAAGACAAGTTAAAAATGATTCTTACGCCAGTTTTACTCATGGCCTAAGATTTTCACTGAGAAAGTACGAGTGTTATCTTCATTTCAGAAGACGTGGAATGAGAATTTTTCCCTTATTATGCAACATTCTTTGTTTATTGTGACTTCTCAAGAACTGAAACTTGCAGGAAATTCATTCAGTGAAAGAAATGGTTTAAAAACAGGACAGCTAGTTAAATGCATTGCTTGTGGATTGTATCTGCACCAAGTTCAAATGAACACAGTTACCAGATTTCTTTATCGGAAGGTTTGCACTAATTTCAAAATGGACACTCATGATAAGATTTCTCAACACGATGATGGAAGAGGTCGTGATGACCCTCCATAACACATATAACAGACAGACTTCTTAAAAACAAGTAAAACGGTTGTTTTAAAGTTTTCAGTGATTCGTCGGCTGTATTGCTTGCATGTATTGAACTAAAATCATGTTTTTGTTTTGAAAGTCAGGTTGCCCGTATGTTTTAAAGTCGTAGCCCACGACATTCATCTGATGGCCACAGACATCAGGGTATAGAAAGTTTCCAACCCTGTTTTGGAATAATCAGAAAAAGAAGCGGTTAACTTGATAATGAATTGGACCAATTGGGAATAACATGACAAGTTCAGATGGTCATATGTGTCTTTGGTTCGTCAGCAAGGAACATTTTTATTTACATCACAAATTAGGGAAAAAAAGAAGGGAAGTTTGCATGCTCAAGGTACTAATCCAGGTCAGATCAAATAAGTATTTGTGAATGAGAAAAGACAAAGCAGTAGCAAAAAATATCTGATATGTTATATAAATTGTGGACAATCATGAAAAAAAAAATATGTCAAAAGACAAGTGCATGTTCGTAATTAGGGAAAAACAGCTGGAGCAAAAAACATTTTTTTTGTCATCTTCGTAAGTTGTGGATAATCACAGACACAATGTGTATGAACTTTTGACCTTCTTAATAGGTCATTTAAAACGCATATTTGTTGTCAGGAAAACATTCGGAGGAAAGAAAATAAATTTGCGTGAATTGTGATCTGCATTAGAAATTTGTTAATGTGAAAAACAACAAATTTTGTTGATGCATAATATGTTGAAAAAACTACAGCTATAATACAGGAATATTTCCTTTATCCGTGATAATATTCTTGAAAACACATTAAAACAGAAGCTTTCGTGGTCCATATTCTGTTCCACGTGACTTACGTGATGCCATTATAAATCATGTCATTTATCTATTGTTTGTTCAAAAGTGAACGTAGTAAGGGAGATTGGTCCAAAGACTTCAGCAAAAATGTTTTGTTAGTGTGTTTCATCTATATAGATATTTTATATAGAAATATGTTCTTTGAAATACATTTCATCTAAATGTAAATTAGGATATATCTTGTGCTTTTGTTTATAAAGTCCATTTCATTTAAATGTGAATTTTTACATGTTCCTTTGTAAAGTTCATTTCTTCTGAATGTAAATTTCATAGGCATACATTTCATTAACATGTCATTTCATAAACATCTTCTTTCTTAAAATATGTTTGTATGTAAATTTCATTGAATGTTTCTCTTTGAAACACATAAATGTAAATTTCAAGGACAAGTTATCCTTAAAAGATATTTCTTCTGTATGTAAATTGCATCTAAAACATTGCTTTTCATGTTCATATAGATGTAAATTTCATAGAAACTTGTTCACATATGAAATACATTTATTAGAAATATAAATTCCATAGCAATGTTTCTTTAAAACACAAACATTGTAAATTTCATAAACGTTTTCCTTCTTGAATGTAAATTTCATACTTCTTTATAACATTTGTTGTAAATGTATGTCTTTAAAATCTTTTCATCTACATGTGTAAATGTATATTTTATAGACATGTTTTCATATTTTTGAATGAAATTATGTAATTATCGAGTAACTAAAACATGATGCATTAGGCCCGCTTTTCATTAAAGGGATTTAGTGCGCGTTTTTGCGCGCAAGTTTATCGATATAGTGCATATGCATAGTACCATTTCCATATACGCATTTCCGAGTGCAGGCATTCAGCGCGCTGAAAAAAAGTCTTATCGGTGAGCGATTTTTCAGTGCGTGTTTCCACTCGGTGATGTCATAACGCTTAAATTGATATTTATTATTAAACAAATATTGTGAAAATAGAATCTGAATATTTATGGTGTTTTTCTGAATTAATTTCCAACTCCTTGACAAGGTGGTAAAGTGCCCCGTGTTTCTGTCATTTTGGCAAAATTTCATGCAGTGATGCACACCTATGACTTTGTTGCTGGTGTGTCCATTGATACTGCTTCATACGAATGTGCCGTGCTTTGTTTCTGTATAAATAAAACAGCAGGCCCAATTCCGTAATGGAAGACATGTTGAGGTTTGTTCTAAGTAGAGAGCACATGACGTCACACTGTGTACAGGAATCAGCTTGCGAAAACGCAGATATGGAAACGCACATTACAGTGCACGGAAACAAGCGCTAAATCGCGTTAATGGAAAGTGGGCCTTAAACTTTTGATTTTAGAACTTTTTCTGAAAAGAAAGTCATTTTTCTGCTTTTGCCTCTGAAGTTTGTTTTCAGGTATGTGAATGAATATAAACATCTCTCTTGATCTTTACCCTGAAATCAAAATGACATTACTATTGAAACTTTATTTCTGTGAAAGAAAGTGCAATATAAAATAAATCTCGAAAGACTGGGTATCATATTTATAAACAGGTCTTAATGATAAAACATTTTAAGCAGGTATTACACTGAAAATATGTTTCGTTCATTAAAACATCTTTATAAATATGGCATTAAATGTCTATGGCTCGAAATTAAAAATACAATTTTCATTCCTTACCTAAAAACAGTTTTGTGTAATTACATTTAAGCGAGTGATAGCTTATCTCTTATAATGCTTGTGCTTTGCAATTCTTTTTTTAATGCTGTATTTCTCTGTTAGGCTTAATTTCTAGTGACGTGGGTGTTTTTAGTTACTAGTAACAAGTAGCAGGCAGTTAGAATTAACCAGGCAGTTAGAATTAACACTGAATGCTTTCCAGTTGTGTGGCTTGAATTTGACCCTTTCTCAGATTTGTCTTACTTAGTCATGTGACTAAATTAAAAAATGTTTTTAAAAATACAAAACGTTTAAACTTGACCCGATGTACCATCATCATTAGTTGATTTATTCTATGGCTTATAAAATAAATTATATATTTATTGTAAACAAAGTTTGTGTTTTAATATATTGAATACTATAGTCATTGCAGTGTGATACTCTTATATTACAAATCATTTGTTTTAAATTGTACATCTCTCTCTCTTCCTGTCTCTCTCTTCCTGTCTCTCTCTCTCTCTCTATTCCTGTCACTCTCTCTCTCTCTCTCTCTCTCTCTTCCTGTCTCTCTATCTCTCTTCCTGTCTCTCTATCTATCTCTCTCTCCTCCTATCTCTCTCTCTCTCTCTCTCTCTCTGTCTCCCTATCTCTCTCTTCCTGTCTCTCTATCTTCTCTCTTTCTCTTCCTGTCTCTCTATCTCTCTTCCTGTCTATCTCTCTCTTCTCTCTCTCTTCTCTCTCTTCTCTCTCTCTTCTCTCTCTCTCTTCTCTCTCTTCTCTCTCTCTCTCTTCTCTCTCTCTCTTCTCTCTCTCTTCTCTCTCTCTCTATCTATATATCTTTCTCTTTCTGCCTTTGTCTTTCTTGTAATATAAACAGTATTACACAGGAACAAGTTTAGCATTCTGTTTATCGCTCATATGACTTAAGCATTGACACAATTAAAACACTGCATCATTGAAAAACTAGTCTTATATGTAGTTTTCTTGTTTCATTAGTATGTCTTTTTTTGAATAATTAAGTTATTAATGGTTGTAATGTTTAATATCTGTACATTAAGGCAAGAGACAGATTTTATTTGTGGAGTATGAAACGTGCAGATAGTCACTAAAAGTAGTTGTCAACTTGAAATGGTGTGAAGGAGGGAGGAAATGTTTTTCAGATCAGTTATTAAAAGTAAAGTTTGTTTTATTTAATGACGCCTCTAGAGCACATTGATTTTTATCTTACCGGCTATTGGACGTCAATCATATGGTCATTCTGATATGTATTTAGAGGAAACCAGCTGTCGACACATAGGCTACTGTTTCCGATAAGCAGCAAGGTGTCTTTTATATGCACCGTCCCAGACAGGACAGCACATACCACGGCCTTTGATGAACCAGTTGTGGACCACTGGTTGGAACAGAAAATAGTCCAAACTACAAATTGGTCCACTGGATCAGCTGTTAGGTCAAAGATTATTTATTGTTAAAGAGGCAGCTTTTAATTTGGTTTGAAGGGGTAAGGGTTTTCTTTGGTAGAGTCAGTTTTAGGATAATTTGTGGGGAAGACAGTGTTTATTTTGGTTAGGTTTCAAGATTTGTTGGGGAAAAGGGTCTGATTTAGTCAAATCAATTTTAAGATCATTTTTGTGCATGGGTTTTTTCTTTGAAAGAGTCTATTTCGATATTTTTAGGTGAAATTTTTATTTAATTTTTTTCTTCAATTTACATTAGTTGATTGAAGAACAGGTTACGAGATGGTTTTGATGATGGTAGATTTAAAGGGGCAGTTAATAGATTAGAGGCAAGAGTAGAACAATTTCAAGAGAGAGGTCAGGTTTTTTTGGGGGGAGACATCGTTTAATATGGAAGAGTTAGAGCATTTGTTTTGCTTTAGTCAACATTAAAAGTGTTTTTGAAGAGTTAACTTTCAGATGGTTGTAGAATGGTTAGGGAAAATCATCTTATTAAAAGATTGATGAATATTTGTTTTAGAAGAGTCTACTACAATTTAGGGGTGAGAGTATGATTGCTGATAGTGAATTGGTCCAGTGTAGATCTTTGATGCTTGTTTGTTATTGTCACGTGTGTGTGGAGAGTACGTTTAAACGTATGATAACGTACACGATGGAAAGTATGGCTGTTGCATCTTGCACTTAGCAGATTCTGTTGCTGTTGTCAAGCTGTAGTGCATTTTCAATTAATTTAAACAAAAATTAAATGCCAATGAGTTTAAATATTACATGTCTTAATATATATTGTCATTTGTGTTGTCATTTAAGAATTTTGTTCACTTATTTCACTATGTTCAAATAATAAAGAAAAATAATAGTTTCTTACTAATTATCTTGAAATATACAATCTGTTAGAATAACTATCAATTTATCTCTAATAGTTCATTAGAAGTGATATTTTAAAAATTAAATAGCTATTTGGTACATGTAATCAACAACAAAATCTAAACTATTTTATGCAGTAATGGCAGGACTTGGAGTAAGCCCATTTTCTTAAAATAGCCATTGCAGTGCCGCAGTAAATGGATTTAGCAATAGCAACTGGGTGAAATTCAAGAATTTGTTGATATAAAGTGGATAACTTTCTTTTAATGAAGCGCATCAGTTTGAATATTAATGGTTAATTTCTTTATTTTGTGAGCAAGTTGAAAGTGGTTGTTGCTGTAAAATCCTTGTTTTGTGTAATATATATTATTAATATATATTTATCATTATTTATTTTTGCTTAGCGTAGATGATATTAGAACATGTGAGAAGGAATACATTTCATGTTAAAGACAAATGTTAAAGAAACATTTTATTGTTAGTTTTTGTTTAATTTAATCTTATCACACACATATTTATTCCATCAGGCAGACAATGAGAGTTTTTTTGTTTGTTTTTTCTCATTCTCCCATTGTTACATAAAGTTGTTACCTTTTTTTTGTCAGTTTTTGTGTCACTGCCTTCAATAGGAATATTTACTCCTGGCATGCCATTTAATCACTGGCTGTTGGGTGACAGAAACAATAACTCAATTGTCCATGAAGTGATAAAGTCTACTTTTTCACTGAATGAGGTATTTTATTGACTTTCCCACAGACTTCAAAACATATCACTTTTTGACTGGTGGTGATGAATGGATCTTTTGTGGAGGGGACATGGGTTTGATCCTACAATCTGTCAGAGGCCGACAGTACTATTACTTGCTATGACAGTTCAAGATAACAGCTGCAAATTCCAGTCTGCTATGCTAAACTGAACATATTTTTACTAATTACCCATGTTGCCCCAATCATGTATTTTAAAACCATAATAAAATAATTTGTTTTTGAAAATTATATCAAAGATGAAGGTTTAATTTATTTGAGAAAGCTGTTTTGGTATATTCTCAAGAAGCATGCTAAAACATCACTTAAGTAAGCTTAAACAAGCATTGGGTTACATAAGTAGTTTGAAGATGAAAGTGGATTTTTTTTTTTTTTTTTTTGATCGTAGGAAACAGCTATCAATCAAATTTAAGATTGGATTTTAAAGTGGCATTATCATTTGAAATATAATTTTTTGAGGATATCTAAATTGATTTTATAATTGATGTTTAATAAATGTTTACTAAATAATCAGATTTTTCTTGCTAATTAATGTCAACTGATATAAATTTTAAAAAATGAATTAATCATTTATCATAATTAATACGGAATGATGTCTGATGTCTTTTTTTCAGGAGTGTTGGAGCCAGGGGGGGGGTCTGGGGGGGAGGCTGCAGCCACCCCAATAATTTTCACCATAAAAATTCTGATGTTCAGAAACATGAGCAACCCCCCGCCCCCTATATGAATTTTGTTCCAAAACCCCCGTTTTTTTATGGAAGTATATTAATAAATATCAAGGAAAATAAATCTGTTCAAGATTAATTATCTTGACATTTCTACTGTGATGGTGCCACTTTAATGAGAAATTTATTGTGATCAGTATTGTTGCTATATGGTTTACACTGCTAAACATTACCGCCACAGTGACCTTTGTCCTCCATAGTGACCTTTGTCCTCCATAGCCTCAGTTTCATATAAAACAATTGACATGTTATGTGGGATTATGTTGATAATTTAAATTTTGTTACTTTAATTTATGTGAAATAAATATATGATAAACATACTTCATTGTTGACTTGTTTTTAACTCATTATTTTTGTTTTTAAACTCATGGTCTTTAGATGAAACCCACTGCATCCACACACTACTCTTTCCAATTAGCAGCATTCACTCTTGACACAGTGTCTGCCAGTCTGGGTTGGCATTAGTCCGAGTTTCTGACGTTAGAAAGATATTAATTACTGATGTTTGCCGTCTAGCGTCAGACAACACTATATATCTATTTTGGGGGGACTTTTGACTTTTAATAAGAAACTGTTGATAAATCTAATAGTACTTACCTTTAGATCAAATATTTTCTAGGTCGCTGGTAACAAATATTCCGTATATTAATCGTTAATTGACGCAGTACGAGAGATAAAACCAACCACGTACCTGCTTATCAAAAAAAGAGGTCATTTTAAAACAACGACATCCTGCGAGAAGATCACGTGACAACATACGTTTCAAGTGACTGTTCAGGGTTTTTATCAAAAGGCAAAGTGCGCGTTGTAGTAAGAAAATGGTTTTAACTGTAAAATAAAAGACCAGCTAAAAGTAATCAGTTCTATTTCTAATGTCTATCTATCACACGTTTACCCTTTTTAAACGTGATAGTGTTTGGTGCATTTTCTCTCGATTAATTAAACAGAGAGAATACCAAACACCGGTGTTTTATCTCAGAATACAGAAGTGAGTTTCACCTTTCAACACTTACAACCATATCATTTTTGGATAACACATACAACTGTATGACTTTGGCATTGAACTGTATGTCGATAAACTTGGTAGTCGTGTTAGCTGACCTTATTTATAACAACCTGACTTGAATTGTGTCGATCGTTGCACTTCACAACACTGTCGAGAGAACCAGTCTGGTGCAAAATTCTTTTATAAATATTTGCACGGATACAGCATTTGCCAGCGTTAGATTCAATTTCAATTTAATTTTATTATAATAAATAATTTAAAAAATAACAATTTACAAAACAAATATTTACATACATGTTAGTTGACCTTATAACGACCGTAGGCGCGGATGCAGGCTTTCTGAAAGGGGGGGGGGTAGTGTGTGTGTGTGTGGGGGGGTGTGTCCAAATTGATGGATGAATACAACTAGGGGGAAATGGTTAATTTTCACATCCTTCCATTCGGAAAATATATATAAAAAAAGAAAAAAAATTATAGAAAAGGGGGGAACCCATGGACTACCCCCTGAATCTGCTTAGCCTTAGAATTGTGTCATTCGATACAGTTTCTCTTCACAGCACTGTATCGAGATGGTCAGTCTGGTTAGCATTTGCCAGCGTTATATTCAATTTCAATTTAATTTTATTGTGATAAATAAAATAATTACAAAACAAGTATTGACATACGGGTTGGGGGGGGGGGGGGTGATTGGAACAGAGCATCCCCTTGTCCTAAAAGTGAGGTGTATGTGTCAACCAATCCTACTCCCCCAGGATTGACGCAATTAATAAAGAGAAACACTGGTAAAGGTTATTATTTAGGCATTTTAAGTTCAAATTTTAGACGCAAAAAGTGGGGGTGGGGGATAATTATATAGGCATCCCCTGTTCAAAAAGGGAGGGAGGACATGTACC
>JAULBS010025306.1:0-10532 GCA_032355785.1 Symmetromphalus regularis
CCATATGTTAAACAGATTCTAATGTGTGTAACACAAAATTACGAAATTAAAAACGATGTGAAGCTAATTTTATTCTTAGTTTATAAACATATGGCGGCCATTTTGTTTTCGCCATTTTGACCCCCTGTACGTAATTTTTCAGATGGCCAACATACTTTTTCTGATTCAGAACCCTCAAATTAGGTTAGAAAATTATGTTGGACCAAATCCTAAAAAAATGCCCGTAGATCGATTTCTAAGCACTTTTTTTAAAATTGGGACCTGACTACCTGTTGACTTAAGTTTTTAGATGTTTTATTATATACAAACAAGAAAATGTGATGACATCGTCATTTTGTTCCTAGGACAACGATCAGGTTCGTTGTAAAACCATTTCGTTTAAATGAGAACTGTCTAATTCTATAAAGGGAAACACCACGAAATAACTCTGCTGATGTAATGCCCTTTTGGGCAGGAAATCAATGGAATAACGCCATTATTGCACGCAATTTAGAATCACAAGTGAAGATTGCTCTTCATTCTACTATTTACTCCCTCTCTCAAATGACCATTCGTTTCCTACCATTGTATGTATTCAAGAGCACAGCCATGGCTGGAACGGTCTAAAGTTGCATTAATTGACGGATTAGCGGGTATAACCCACGTGCCACGTAATCAAACGACGTGGTCATTTAAATATTGTCATCTTTCTCCTCCATTGTCTAGACATTCCTCTCGTTTGTATTTATCTACAGTCAGGACATGATTATATAACTGACCCCGGTTTGTATAGTTGTAGGTACTGGGATCAAATCTCAGTCAAGGCATGGTATTTTTAATCTCAGTATAGGTTCGGAGGGTAGGTGTATACAGCACTTACATACTTATAGCTCAAGCGGTAACGTGTTCGCCTGTGTAGCGGTCGATCATCGGAGATCGATCCTTCTCAGTAGACCCATTTGCAATTTAGGTTATTTTTTGTTCCAACCAGTGGTCCACAACTGGTTCATCAAAGGCCGTTGTATGTGCTGCCCTGTCCGTGATATAATGCATATTATAATATTCTTTTCTGCTTGTCGATAAGAATAGCCACATTTGTGTGGCGGCAGCAGGTTTCATCTATTCTACTAACACTAACCTCTGTCCTGGACAAACAGCTTTGGAAACTGAGCTGTGTGCCCAGGACTGCATGGTTGAACATTAATTAGATTTAAGCACGAAAATAAGTACAACCAACCATAGTTATACACGAATAATATTCATCATGACTTGATAGATTTATAATTGAAGGGTCTTACGGAATGTTTTAGTAGACGATTCCCACTGTGAAATTTGATGAACCCAACATCCAACATCTGTCAGATTTCTGCTTAGCGCAGAAAGAAACTGTGAATCATGGATACATTTAACTGTTTATGAAAATTATTGGGAATCACAGTAATAGGATGTGTTGTGAATTTAATTTTATTTATTTTCTCGTTGTTATAACATTAACTGCTATCCTCCAGGGCTAGATTCAGGTCGAGTTCTGAGGACATGTATCTTCCAAATAATGTCCTATACAGCTGTGTATATCAAGACAACTGTGTATGGACTCACAAAGACCATTTGTCCAAGATATAAGATGTTATGTCTGTTATTCATACAATGTACTACGTCGGATCGATCCTTCTCATTAGACCAATTTGCAGTTTGGACTACTTTCCGTTCCAACCAGTGGCCCACAACTGGTTTTTCAAAGGCCGTGGTATGTGCTGTCCGTGGGATGGTGCATATAAAATATATTGCTTGTTTATCGAAAAGAGTAGCCTATGTGGCGCAGCGGATTTCTTCTAAATCAATATGTCAGAATAACCATAATTATGTTTGATGTTCAAAACCCGACGATAAGATAAAAATCAATGTGCTCTAGAGGCGCCATTAAATAAAACAAACTTTAATTTTCATACAATGAACTAAGACCAACAAAGACAAATTCCCTGCCTTCACCGCAAGATGATATGTCGGTATAACGGCCGACTCTATTGTGTCTGATGAGCTTTATGATTATTTAGCAGACAACTCGCAGACATTACCTATATAAATTAGTGTTTGAAGGAACGTTCTGAAAGTAAAAGTAAAGTTTGTTTTATTTAACGACGCCTCTAGAGCACATTGATTTTTATCTCATCGCCGGCTCTTGGACGTCAAACATATGGTCATTATGACATATTTCTTCAGAGGAAACCCACTGCCGCCACATCGGCTACTCTTTCCGATAAGCAGCAAGGGGTATTTTATATGCACGTTATATATTTTATATGCACAGACAGGACAGCACACACCAAGGCCTTTGAAGAACCAGTTGTGGACCACTGGTAGGAACAGAAAATATCCCAAACTGAAAATGGGTCCACTGAAAAGGATCGATCCGATGACCAACCGATTCACAGGCGGACAACATCCTTCTTCAGGACCGGTCTGAATGAATTTTGACATTGTATACGTAGTGGCTTATTAAGAAAAACAAAACATTAAAACATTCTTTTACCACTCGACGTCGGTAGCATATGGTCTCCCTTGTTTATACCTCACAAACGGTTATTGATTCTTTTTCTTGCCCACTTAAATGTAAAAGCAAAACTTTTAAAACTAAACAAAGAAGGTATTTCTCGCAACATGACGTTACGTTGTACTGTACTAAGATTGAAATACTTTGCCTCGACATATTTGAATCCAGTATCTACCAGATTCGAATCAATATCGCAACCGGCACTCCACCAGAACTTTATAAAGGTACGATGTGATGGATTATATCTGTTCTTATTGCTTAAAGACACATTCAGTTCTGAAGATCTCATCTAACAGATGACAAACAGATTACATGTTTGCGTGATGGTCATCTGCATACTATAAATTGCTGATAGTCTCTATTAAGCAAACATTTTCCATTCTGCATACAGTATTCGACCGAACCCCACAACCCAGGAAATCGTTTAAAAAAAAAAAAAAAATTAATATATCTGACATTGATATCTGACATTATTATTTACTCAACATAGAAATATATGTCCAATATTTCAACCTGAAATCAAGTTGATACGTACCGGAATCGAATCTCAGTCGAGCATTTTTAATCTCATCTTCGGATCAAACTCACAGTGAGTGCTATACAAGGATCAGTGGGTACGTGTATATCACTTACACCGACCAGTGGTCCACAATTATTTTATCAAATGCCGTGTTATGTGATATGCTGTCTGTGGGATATTGTACATGAAACATCCCTTGCTGCTGATCGGAAAGAGTAGCCTTAATGGTAGCAGCGGGTTACCTCTAAATAAATATGTCAAAATGACCATATGATTGAAGTCCAATAGCCGATGATGAGATAAAAATCAATGTGCCTTAGATGCGTCGTTAAATAAAACAAACTTTCCTTTTTGGACAGAGTTGAGTTGTGTGCCCATGACAGCATGTTCGAACCTTAATTGGATATAAACACGAAAATAAATGCCATCAACCAGTATCATTCATTGTCACTGCTGGACTTGACGTGTAATCTTGAAGCGAACACATAGAAGAATGAAAAAGACCAATAACAAGAAACAATTTGTATGCGAGCAATTCTTACAACGTGGAAATTTGTCTGTAAATGACTTTTCTCGTAAAAATGTTGCCATAAACTAAAGCTTTTCGATCAAACGTTTGTGTTACAATTCAAATATGATGTTTCGGCATTTAAGCACGAAGTGACATCCAATTTGTTTTTTATTCACTTTAAATCCTTACAGCAACAAAACGGCATAAGCAATTAGATGAGCATTTACTTTGAGCTTCTTCATTTGACCGCCAACGATGTTGTCTCGCTGTCAAACAGTGGATTGTTTGACATAAACAGAATCGAACGTAAATTAAAATGAATCTTAGATAAACATCGGGATTCAGTGGCGGAAGAATTAACATGAAAGAGAAGACAGGAGATGACAGCACAGATCCATAAAAACTGAGGACCACAAAACAGATCGTCTTTATTGACGGAACAAATTTTCGCTGATTGGTTGTATTTACTTTCGTGCTTAAGGTTCAAGCACGCTGTCCTGGGTACACTGCTTACCTTCCTGTACTGTCTGTCCAGGACAGAGGTTAGTGTTAGTAGGAGACACGAAACCCGTTGCCGCCACACTAATCAATAAGCAGCAAGGGACCTTTTATATGCACTATCCCACAGACAGGATGGCACATACCATGTCTTTTGATAAACCAGTTGTGGACCACTGGTCGGTGTAGGTGGTATACACCCACCCAATGAACCTTGCAGAGCACTCATTCTGGGTTGGAGCCGGTATCGAGATTAAATATCCCATGCCTCAACTGAAATGTGATCCCAGAACCTACATGTTTCGTCATCTGGTTTTATTCAGACAGAATATAAATAGCAGTGATCGAGATTTGGAGTTAGAAAACGGAAGGATCATAATAGAATTGTCTTTGGGACAAAGTAGTTGATGTGACGTGTAAATGAACGACAGTATTGACGAAACAAAGTTTCGCTGTGTCGTGAGCTGTATTTAAAGAGTAAGTAAGATTGTTACTGGCGTAATGAAATTACACAGAAACGAACGCGTTTGTTTTCAAAGCTTCGGTCATTCCTTTGTCACGACCTAACTTGACGCTTTGTTATTGGAAGTAAGATCTGCGTACTGTTTTGCTTCAAGCGATTCCTCTCCTGCTAAATCAGAGTGAATAGGTCATACAATCTCTTGTGGCAGGAGAGGCTTTCAAACATAAATTAAATTAATTAAGATACTTAGTCCCGTTTAAGAACAAAAATAGTGTGATGGTGAATTCTAAAGCAAGATTTAACCCTAGAACTGCGTACATGTACTCTATGTCACCTCAAATAGATAGGATCATGCAAACTATGGTGGCAGAAGTGGTGTTTAAACAAAATTTAAATCTCTTAAATGACTTAGCCTCGTTTAAGGACAAAGGTAGTGTAATTGTCAATCCCATTTAATCCATCCTCACCATGTCAGGGGTCACTCGAGTCCGTGGGAACCCTGACAAATATAGTTCATAAAAACTCGGGCCGAAATGTTTTACTTGATGCTTCGCATCATGAGAAGATCACAATTCGGCTTTCAGTGCATCGGCCTTCACCTTATCGATGTAAATAATTAATGGAAGAGAAGAAAAAAAAACACGGAAATAAAACGGTTATCAGAAACGTCAGTTTTAAAAGTAACACCAAAAATGCTAAATAATGACAGTTACCGTCTTTGTAAGTAATTGTTACCTAAGAAGAACACGAAGTGTTAGGGATTTACCACAGGAACATGAACGTTGCCGATTTGGCTTATAAAAAGAGCGATCAGACTGAATACTATTTTAAAGCATAATAATATTATCACCAAAAATTTCCCTGACGTCGTGAGGATGGATTTAACCCAAGAACTGCGTACTTTATATGACCTCAAATAGATATGAATGAATGAAAACTCAAGTGAAATGAGAGGTACATGTATTTAAATACAAATTGGACCCGTTAAAATATTTAGTCTGGTTTAGAGACAAATGTAGTGTGATTGTACATTCCATTGAAAAATCCAACTATACAAATTTTTCTCTTGTGCTACCTCAGATATATACGGTCATCCAGACTCCTTGGCGAGCAGGAAATTTAAACACAAATTGAATCCATTAAAATAGTTAGTCCTGTTTAAGGACATATGTAGGGTAATGATCCATTCTATAGAAATATCTAACTCTAAATATATCTGTCCTATGCTTCCTTAAATAGATATAATAAAGAAAACAAGTTGATTCAATGAAATTCAAACAAATTCTATTAATTAAAATTTGTATTTCACTTTAAAAGGCATAGTCCCACTGAATTTAAAGGAATTTGTGCTCTAAATATTGATTACGAATAAATTGTACATGCATTTGTTATACTAGAACTCGTTTTCATATCACGCAAACCATTTTAACTGAACAATGGTATAGGGAATTCCATGTCGAGTCGATCGATTTGTTTTTTTCACATTCAAGAATTTCTAATTTCAAGATCGGAACTCCTTGTGGGGCGAAATAAATGGGTACGAAATGTTTTTTTCAGCTACAAACATATTTAGACGTTTTAAAATAACGGATAAGGGGGAATACCCGTCACGTGACTCGAAATATATACGTCACACATTCAACGGAAAAAAACCTATATATTTTTCGTTTTATTTGTCCGTGAGCATAATTCATTATTATTTTGTTTTAATATTTATAATAAGCGAGATGCTGTGGTTATGTAATTAGTTAAATAAAGTATTTCTATGGATAAATCAAATGTCTATATTTAAAATAAAAAATTTGTTTGGAAATTAATTAGGTCAAGGGTCCGTGGGAGTATGCGTTTAAGCCAAATGTTGTTTGTTTTTACTTATTTTTGTTCTTATATCCAATTAATGTTCGAGCATGCCTTCCTGGGCACACAACTCAGCTTCCTGTGCTGTCTGTTCAGGAAAGAGGTTATTGTTAGTATGAGAGACAAAACCAACAGGTACCACACTAGTATGGTTACTCTTACCGATAAACAGCAAGGGATCTTTCACATGGACTTTCACACAAATAGGATTGTTCAGACCAAGGCCTTTGATGAACCAGCTGTGTTGTGTACACCAACCAACTGAGCCTTATCGAGCGCTCATTCTGGGTTGAACCAGCACCTAAATTTAAATCCCATGTCTTGACTGCATATTCAAGTAACATGAATGAACTAAAGTAATGTTTGTTTTATTTAACGACGCCTCTAGAGCACATTGATTTTTATCTATCATTGTCTATTGGACTTCAATCATGTGGTCATTCTGACATATTTTAAAGGAATCCCGCTGCCACCACACAGGCTACTCTTTCCGATAAGCAGCAAGGTGTCTTTTATATGCACCGTCCCACAAACAGGACAACACATACCACGGCCTTTGATGAACCAGTTGTGGATCACTGGTTGCAACGGACATGAATGAACTTAACACACTTAATACATTGAAAAAATAGGGCACGCAGTTTCCGTGTGATGGAATCATCCATTTGAATCACTACACCAACTATGGAGATAAAAGTGATTAGACTTTAAATGGAAATTGTAAGCGTAGTGTAATTTAAGCTATCTAAAGGTTCTGTCAGACAGGACAGTAATTACGGTCGCTAAACGTGTTATTTCAGACTTCGCGATACTAATTGTGTTTCCCAAATGTGGAGCGTATTACGTTTGACAAGATTCACAAAGGTCTGGGTCCACTACAATTAACATACATCTATCATAAGTGGAGCGGAATTTAGCTCAAACGGTAGCGTGTCCGCCTGTGAAGTTGTCGATCGTCGGATCGATCCTTTTCAGTGTAGTGGGCATTTGCAGTTTGGGCTATTTTCTGTTCTAACCGCAACTGGCTCATCAAAGGCCATATAGGCTACTCATGTCTGTGGGAAAGTGCATATAAAAGACCCATTGCTGCTCGAATGACCATATGATTGACGTCCAATAGCCGATGATAAGATAAAAATCAATGTGCGCTAGTGGCGTCGTTAAATAAAACAAACTTTACTGTTTAACAACACCTTAGCAAATTGTTTAATCAGCGGGTATTAGGAATCAGATATATGAGGTTTTTTTAAATAGAATATTGATGTTTAGAGGAAATCCGATTCCGCCACATAGGCTACTCTTTCCGATTAGCAGCAAATGAGCTTTTATATTCGCTTTCTCTCAGGCACGGTCTTTGATAAACCAGTTGTTGACCATTCGTCGATAGCTATCGAGCTTTGGGGAGCACTCACTTTTGTTTAAAGTCTCGATACCGGTTTTTGGTTGAAATCTCGATACCGGTTTTTGCCTGAAATCACGATACCGGTTTTTATTTGAAATCTCAATATCGGTTTTTGGTTGAAATCTCGATACCGATTTTTATTTGAAATTACGATACCGGTTTTTGGTTGAAATCTCGATACCGGTTTTTATTTGAAATCTCGATACCGGATATTGGTTGAAATCTCGATACCGGTTTTTGGTTGAAATCTCGATACCGGTTTTTGGTTGAAATCTCGATACCGGGTTCAACACAGACTTGAGTACAGCGCAAGGTTCAATGAGTGGCCCACATTAATTGGCTTATCAAAGGCCGTGGTATGTGCTGTCCTGTCTGTGTGAAAGCGCATATAAAAGATCCCTTGCCGCTTATTGGAAATAGTTGTCATATAACAGCAGCAGATTTCTTCTAAAGAACATAAGTAGGAAAACATCTTAATTATGTTTGACATATCGCTGAACAAACAAAATGTCAAACAAAGAGTTATTTCCTTTCCCTTTTATTATCCAAATAACCATTGCTGCTTATCGGAAATAGTTGCCATATAACGCAGCGGATTTCTTCTAAATAATATAAGTACCAAAATACCTTAATTATGTTTGACACCTAATAGCCGCTGAACAAACAAAATGTCAAACAAAGAGTTATTTCCTTTCCCTTTTTTATCACATAATCTAGCTCTAAAATGATTCACACTACAGTAAAGCATTAAAAAGTGAACTATTGTTTTCTTCTTCTTTGATTGAAATACATTTTATTGCATATAAAATACATAAAAGGATTGGACACAAGTTATCCAACTTACGAGGCCCTCTCCTACTTACATAAATATAAAAGGATTATAATAGCAGCAGTGATGGCGACAACAATATTTTTTTTCAAATTTAACTGAAAAATTCGGATAGAAATGAAGAAAAGGTAACAACATTCGTGCTATAAGTATGAGATAAGATATAGATTAAGGAAGAAAAAAGAAGGGAGAGAACAGTAATTAAAAGTTTAATGATATATTAATATATATATTTATGATTAATTAAAACAAATTTCACTTAATATCTTAAGATGCCGCATCTTAATTCGTTTGAAAGATGTGTTGGATATTATTATTATTATTATTATTATATTAATCATTCATATTTGATTTGTTTTATTTACCTATTTAATGGAAATACAGGAATAATCCTTTCATAAATAAATCAAATGAGCTTCCACCAGGCCAAATCTTAAAAGACTGGTATAGGATTTCAATTACATCGTGTACGCATGTCTGTTATCAGTATGCAATCAGCCGCCGAACATCCGCGGAACAATAAAACCTGTTTACACCAAATGCAACAAATGTCCAAAAGGGAGATATATCATGTGTTAATCGATTTCTGATCGTCTCCTCTGACATTGATTGGTTCCTTCTTTCTGGATTTGCTCCGATTCCAATCGATCAAATAGAGTGGATCAAAGATAATATTTAACTACATATCGGCTTGGTGTCGTATCTATTTTATACCATTTCGGAAACATATTATCAAACTGACCAGGAAAGATATTTTTTTGGTTTAATGAAACTCCAGATCGTGTATTTATTGGCTATTAAGTGTCATATATACGGTTTTTATGACTTATAGTCTTCAGTAAAGTTTGTTTTATTTAACGACGCCTCTAGAGCACATTGACTTTAACTTATCGTAGGCGTTTGGACGTCAATCATATGGTCATTCTGACATATTTCTTCATAGGCTACTCCTTCCGATAAGCAGAAATGGGTCTTTTATATGCACCATAACACAGACAGGACAGCACATACAACGGCGTTTGTTGAACCAGTTGTGGACCACTGGTTGGAACGTACATGAATGAGAAAACATACTCCTTATAAGCAGTAAGGAACCTTTTATAGTCACTTTCCCCCACAGATAGGACAACACATACCACGGTCTTTGTTATGCCAGTCGTGGATAACTTGCTGGAAAGACAAATGACCCAAATGGTTCCGTTAAAGGGGATTAATCCGACGACACATAGCTCCTAACGCGGACTCTCTACACTGGTTTAGACTATCTACACTGGTTTAGACTCTCTACACTGGTTTAGACTCTCTACACTGGTTTAGACTCTACACTGGTTTAGACTCTACACTGGTTTAGACTCTACACTGGTGTAGACTCTCTACACTGGTTTAGACTCTCTACACTGGTTTAGACTCTCTACACTGGTTTAGACTCTCTATACTAGTTTAGATATGGTTTGTATTGTTTAACGACACCACTAAGGCACATTGATTTATTAATCATCGGCTATTGTATGTCAAACATTTGGTTATTTTGACACATAGTAAAGTGTGGGCCAGCCTCCAGCGGGTTTTGAACGACTGTCATCAGCTTGAGAGTCTGACATTCTACCGCTGGAACCGAGGCTCACACACTGGTTGGGAGCGGGATGTAGCTCAAATCTGGTCAGTCGTCAGATCGATCCTTCTCAGTGGACCCACTTTCAGTTTGGGTTATTTTCTGTTCCAACCAGTGGTCCACTACTGCTTAATCAAAGACCGTGGTATGTGCTGTTCTGTCTGTGGGACAGTGTATATAAAAGACCCCTTACTGCTTATCAGAAAGAGTAGCCTTCGTGGCGGTAGAGGGTTTCCTCTAAATGTCAGAATGACCATATGATTGACGTCCAATAGCCGATGATAAGATAAAAATCAATGTGCTCTAGAGG